>APFE031401988.1:0-16595 GCA_000404065.3 Pinus taeda | reverse complement strand
CATATTTATACATGTCGAAGCATCCAATACCATGGACCGAAAACCATCGTGTCCAAAACCATGGACCAAAAACCATTGCGTCCAAAACCATGTGCGAAAATCATGCATAAAAACATAGGTGGGTTCGCCCAACCTAATATAGGGTCCAAAAAAAAATTCTCAGAGCGCTGCCCCAAACCTCGTAGAGTGGGGTTACTCGCCCCCCTCAAACCCCCCGGTTCACTATGTCGGCTAGTTGTGGAAAGAATAACACAACCCAACACTTAGATGTTTGAACATATAGTGAGCGTAATTGTGCAATTACCCCCTCATTGTTCCTTCTTAAAAAGCTTGGTCATGCCATTACAGTTGATTATATTCTAAGGTTTCCCTACAATACCCCTTGATTCAGTTCCCTTTCCTTCCCAAAAAAAATTCAAGAAAAGTTCTCAGAAAGATCGTCCCCAAAGGTTGTAACCATTGGACTCCTAATACAACATCAACACCACCCATTGTAATGGAAAGCATTGGAATATTCAATACATATTCCCCCATGGTTAGATTGATATTATGGAACTTCCCTCAACAATTTTTCGTTTCTCCATTTGCAACCATGATGTGGGACATACAAAACAATTCAAATTCTTAGCCATCTTAAAATGAATAAAACTATGGGTTCTATGTGAATCAATCAACACTATTACCTTTTTCTTCTTGATATATCCTTTTATCTTGAGAGTTTGAGGAGTGGTAATTCCCGCCAATGCAATAGAAGATATGGTCAAATTCATTTCTTCTTTTTCAACCTCTAGGGTTGGTTCCTGGTGTATATATTCTTCTTTTGATGTTTCTTGTTCCTTTTCTTCCTCCTCTTCACAATCTATGTAAAATAATTTCTTCTCATCACACTTATGACTTTTAATGTATTTGCTATCACAACTATAACAAAGCCCTTTTGCTCTTTTTTCCTCCAATTTTTGTGGTGCCAACCTTGTAGGTTGTGGGAGGCTAGGAGTGGGAACACTTCCCTCTTTTTAGTTGTGAGTAGTAGACCTCATTGTTTCCATCATTTTGCTTTCAACTTTTTTTGCCACCCTGAATGCATTCTCCAATTACTTATGTTCCCAAAGGACAATCTCATGTTGAATGTTATCCTTTAAAGTCCTTAAGAATAAATCAATTAAATGCTCATCTTGAATATAAATTACCTTGATATTCACTCTTTGGAAGTCCTCAATGTGCTCCATAACTGAACCCCTTTGATTGAGAATTATTAATTGGCTAAAGAAGGTATTTCTCTTTGTATCCTCATATTGTGTTATCACCTCCATAAAATTTGTCCAAGTGACAAGTGATTGATGAACAAAGCCATCGATACCACACAAACTGATTAGGTTCTAAATATAAAGATTCAACATGTACCTTTTGTGTGTGTTGCACATCTTGTAGATCAAATAACTGCTCCATCTGTAGTATCCATGTTATTAGATCCTTGCCACCAAAATTACTCATATTGATCTTTGGAATATGGTTGGTCTTCAACTCAAAGTCAAAGTCTCTAAAATTATGATTCACATTCCTTTTGTTATCATCATGAGTTTTAAGGACTACCTTGTTACAACTAGGAAGCCTTTCTTGTAGTGACCTTGTCAAAATTTCATTCAAACCTTCCATGTCTACTTTTAAACCTTTCATGTACCCTTTAAAACCTTCCACTTTTGCTTCTAAACCATCCATCTTAGCTTCCAATTCATTTTTGGTTGCTCATTGTGATATACTAAATTATTGCGCTTGTTCCCATAATTTTGATATATCATGTTGTGTTTCTTCCTCTTATTCAAGTGTCTTAGTAAAGATTTCTGAGGGCTTAATGGGTGTAATTTTCTTTTGGTTTGAGAGACATTTTGGAACCAATTAATGATATCTATGGTTCACTATGCCCTTTGAATCACTTCAAACTGATTTTTCAAACAAAATTTATGAAAATTTAGAAATACACACCTTTTAAAAGCTTGATTTGAAGCTTATTGATAAGGCTAAGATTGAGACTTTTGTATCTCTATGATTTTGGTCTCCCAAGGTCTGAAATTGCATCCTAAGGTAGCCCTATCTATCTTCTTTCCAACCCCACTAGTTAGACAAAGATTGGATTATTCAAGATGAATTTATGCCACATATCCCACAATGACCTAATTATTGACTAGTTCAGTAGAGCGAACTTGTACAGTATGCCTCGTGTCACTGTTTTTACCTTCAACCATTAAAAAGACATGTACAAAAACTACCGTCTGTGCAATTTTTTCCACTTTTTACAAAATTCAAATATGGTGCTTGAATAGAAAGTTATGACGATTTTCCCCAAAATACCTGTTTGAGACTGAATTTTGGAGCATGCAAAAACCCTAACTTCCTTGGCCATATCTCCAAAAATATAGCGAACCAAGGTCTGAACTATTTTCACGATGTTCATCAAGATTTAGAATCTGCCTGGTTGAAATTTCAGCTTTTGAAGCCTGACATAAAAACAATTATAGCAAAAATGCAAAGATGACCTGTTTGAAGCAACGAAACCCTATGATCGAGAGCTCTGAAACCAAATGTTGTGTAACTAGATAAAAAAAAAAAAATAGAAGAAAATATAGATCAATGACTTGAAAATAAGACTCTTCAAGGGGGGAACCTCCTTTTAAAACACAAAAATGAACATTTCTTGGATGATTCAAATGCCACTACCTCCTTGGTATATATAGGAGTCTAAAGGGTCAAAATATAATTGGGGCCTACATAACAATGATAATGTAAGGGCTTAACAATAACACTAGTGAGTTTCTATGGGGCACAACAATAACAATATGGGGCTACACTAGTATTATAGGGACCTAACATGAGAAATGACTCACAATTTTAAGGTAATATTTCGTTTTGAATCCAATGATCCTTCCATTGAAATATATATCTCTGTAAAATGTCAAAAATAAGATTTCTTGCATGAGATAGCCAAATTGTGCAAAAGTTAGAACCCTTCGAGCACATAAATTCTCAAACTACTAAACAATTAATGGAATTCCACAATGTCACCAAAGAATGTGAAGAGGATGACCCAAGGAACTTACAAGTACCATAAACAAAAGGGGAGCGTATAGTAGCATGTCAGAGTTAGAGTCTGCAGATTATGCAAAACCTATTAAACACGCAAGGTGAACACTAAAAAAAAAAAAAAAAAAAAAAAAAAAAAAAAAAAAAAAAAAAAAAAATGCCAAGTTGGTAGTTACTAGAGTCTATTGGGATGAAGAAACAAGAAGGAAGATTATTGATTTACTATGCGAATAACAAGATTTGTTTTTAACCACTTTTTCATAAATGAAGGGAATTGTTGAAGAGTCAGGAGGGATGAAAATCCCCTTGAAACCATGAAGAAATCCAGTTACACAAAGACCATAAGCATAGTGTGAAGAATGAGTTAGAGAATATGTTGGCAGCCAGAATCATTGAACCAATAGAAGAATCAAAATGGATAAGCACAATGGTAGTGTAAGAAAAGAAGATAGGAGAGATCAAAATTTTTTTGGACCTAAGGAAGCTTAATCATGTTTGTGTCCATGACCCATTTCCCACCCCATTACATATGAGGTATTGGAAAGTATAAGAGGGCAGGAGGCTTACTCATTTACTAATAGATTCCCAGGCTATCACCAGATTAAGATTGTCCGAGAAGACAAACTTAAGACTACCTTTGTGGCGGAATGAGGATCCTTCCAGTACACTATCAAGCCTTTGGTCTAAAGAATGCACCTGCAATATTCTCCAATGTGGTGGTTTCAGTGTTTAAGGATTTCATCCACAAGTTCTTAGAGGTATGTTTAGATGACTGGATAGTATTCAACCTTCTCAAGAAGCATATTGAATTTATGCGCTTAATGCTTGATAGATGTAGATAGTTACAATTTTCATTATATTTGAAGAAACACAATTTTTTGTTTGTTTGTTATTTGGTATTATATTAGGTCATGTAGTATGCAAGAAAGGCCTATTGGTTTATCGTGCAAAAAACATTGTCATTGTAGATTTACCTCAGTCCAATAACTACACGCAACTTTAGGTCATACAAGCTATTACAAGAAGTTTAGGGATATACATGGATTACCACCCCCTTAGAAATGATGTTGAAAAAATAGGTTAAGTTCAAGTGGAATGAAAAATGTCAACAGGCTTTGGACACATTAAAGGAGAAATTTATTACTGCACCAATTTTGGTTTTTCTAGACTGGGGGAAGGAGTTTCATGTTCGTGTAGATGCATCTTCCATAACTTTGGTTCTAATTACAGGAGAAGGGGACATAGATCACCCCATTACATTTGCTAGTAGAAAATTACCAGCTATTGAATAGAACTACACTACGACAAAGTGATAAGGCTTGGTAATGGTGTATGTGTTGCAAAAGTTCAGACACTACCTACATGCGTAACACTTCAAGATGTATAATGAACATTCTAAGCTGAGATACCTAGTCAATAAGTCAATGTTGGGGGAGAGGATATTTAGGTGGTTTTTTCTCTTCCAAGAATATGACTTTGAGTTAGTTGTAAAACTAAGGAGGCTTAATGAAGAACCAAATCATTTATCACACATTTTGAGTGGAGAAGATGCAAGAAATATTGATGACAGCTTGCCAGATGCCCACTTGTTCTTAGTAAACATGGTTGATGGCTACTTCACAAAAATTGTCCAATTCCTTAGCACAAGTATAGCCCCAACAAAATATACAATTGCACAAAAGAAACAATTGGTGGTAAATTCTACTGATTATCAACTCATAGCAGGTTGTCTATACAAACTAGGTGCAAATGAATACTTCATCGTTATGTTCTAGAACATGAAATACCTTTGATACTATTTGAAGCACATGAATAAGTTGCAGGAGGTGACTATGTAAGAAAATCTACTGTGCGAAAGATCCTATGTGTGGGACTTTGGTGGCCAACACTTCACAGGGATGCCAAGGAATTTTGTTAGAGTTGTGATGTATGTTAATGCGTTGGGAAACCATCTAGAAGATATGAAATTCCATTGTTTACACATGTGACATTACAAGCATTTGATAAATGGGAAATATTCTTTGTTGGACCTACTAACCCACCAACAAAGAGATCAATGGTTCGATTTATAATAATTGCGACAAAATATCTTACTAGGTGGGTTGAAGTAGAACTTGTCAAAGTTTGTATCGCATAAACAACCGTGCGACTTTTGTTTGAGAATGTGGTTCCAAGGTTTGGATGTCCCAAAATTCTTATGATTGATTAAGGCACACACTTCTTAAATAAGACAATCATTTCATTGACAAAATAATTTCAAGTTTATAATTAGAAGAGCACACGTTATCGTCCTTAGTCTAATGATACTATTGAGGCCTTCAACAAGATTCCGTAAAACACTTTGACAAAAGTATACAATGTAAATTGAGATGACTGGGATCTAAGAATTCCAACAATTTTATGGGTTGACAAGGCCACTTGCAAGAAATTGACAAGTTAAACACCTTTCAGACTAGTATATGAACAAGAAGTAGTGATGCCTGTGAAGTTTATAGTGCACAGTCTATGCATTGCTGCATTATTGCACTTAATTGACTTTGGCACAATAGAGAAAATACTGTCAGATTTGTTGTAATAAGAGGAAGAACACACAATAGCAAAATTTTCACCAAAATGTCTAGAAAACACATGAGAAAGCTTGGCATGATAGGTGTATGAAAAAAAGGAATTTTAGGCAAGAGATGGGTTTCGTTGTATGACAACAAATTTATGAAGCATCCAAGGAAGTTTCAAATGCATTGGTTAGGCCCATATACAATCAAGTATGTGATAGAAGCAAGGGCTATCTCGCTGGAAAAACTAAATGGGGAGCCAATAGAAGGTTTTGTTAACAGAAGTTGCCTAAAACTTTATAAGAGCAATCAAATTTCTGTGCAGTAAAGATGTTCCACCTAGTTTATGTGTGTGTGTGTGTCTCATTCAGAAGAGGGATCCAACAAAGAAGATAATGGGTCCCCCAGAAGAGAGAACATGCAGAACTACTCAGATATGCCAAAAAGGTAGACAATTTTTAGACACTAAAACTATGGAAAAAGTGGAAAGGGGAAAAAGGAAAAAGGGCCAGAAAATGTCATTGTCATCCACATAGAATGGATAGCAGGATTATGTAAAGGCTGAAAAACCACTTCATTAATAAAATAATGGATGCACTTTAATGACAAAATCCTTTTGGACAAGCAAATCTAATAGGAATGACTACTACTAGGACGTACACCTCCCAAATCCGCGCATTAAGGCAGAATCCACTTAGAGAATTAAATATGATGGAATATCAAATCGTGTTTGACAAATTTCATAATTATGACACCTAGAGAAATACGTAGTATAGCATGGAGGTATAAATTGATTAAACTTAGTTGTATGGGTTCATTATTGTAACAACCCTGGTAAAAATTCATGTAAAAAAAAAAATAAGACCAAGGTCATGAGACACTTCTTCCAAGATGAATGTTGAACAAAACATCCTAGTGTGGGTGTTCATTTGGTTATTATGGCTAAGGAAATTGGTGAGAGAACCATGCCTGAATTTGGGAAGACTAGGATCAAATGCTCGTTATGTCCACCTCAACAAAGCTGCATCTTTAGTTCTTAGAGGAAATTGTCCATTCTATCCATCCTTTTTTCTTCTTTTTTTTTTTTTTTTTTTTTTTTTTTTTTTTTTTTTTTATTTTTGTTTTTTTGTTTTTGTTTTCTTTTCAGTTGGAGTAGTGCACCCATGATTATACAACTATTCGGGTTGGCACTCTATTCCATATGAAAGATTCTTTGCACAACCTTCCACATCAAAACATGAAGGTCAGTCAGTGACTTTGACTCTTCATGCTTTTGTAGAGATAGGTGAGTGACGTGTAACTCTCTATAATCCATATTGATATATAAGTCCCCTCCCAAAAACTCACTAATCTTCTAAGTAGCAATATAATAACACTATCAAAGTGAGCTTAGAGATTGGGCAAACCATGGCTTGTCTAACCCAAGCAACACTGTAAATTGAGTCCAAAGAGAAGTTGAATCCTCAAAGACAGAAAACCAACAAGAGACAATGAGGGAATGGTAACCAAATTCATTCTTGATCAACGTGAATAGAACCACCACCCTACAAATGTGAATTCCCATAATTAGAAGCGGGTTTTCCCCATTGATGATGCCTGTGATTTGAAAGATGCACTCATTAACCTGAGTGGGAACACTTATAATCATGAATTTAAGTAGGGGAGGTTTGGGAAGATCCTCTACACTGAAACAGGGCTTTATTGCATGCTTGTGGTTCTTAAGATGCAAATCTAATGATATGTTTAGGGAGTTGGTTGCTCATGTTCGTCGTCATTACATAATACAACACCTTTTTTTTTTGGAAAGAAACCACTCTATTTGCTAATCCATTAGCCATAAAATTGTTCGTCCTCTTTACATGAAACCATTCTAACATACTATGGCTCTCACAAATTGATCTAATTTGCTTTAGGTGCATAAATTTTGAGGAGGATCCTTGAATCATATGATTAATGATAATTTTGGAATCTCTGATCATTATCAAGGAATGAGGCCGTAGGAGTTGAACTAGATTGATTTGTTGAAGAAGGGCACAAGCTTCTGCTATATTATTGGATATTATTCCTAATTAGGGAAAATTTGAATTCAGACATTTCCCATAACAAAAGAGAACACCATACATTGACCTCCCATTGCGTTAATAGGTCTCTTTATTTCAGAATAAGACTTCTAAAATTCTAATTTAATTATCAATAATTATTAGGTGGATGGTAGGGATTTAACCTCTACATAATATTCTTAGTAGTATTCACAAATAAAAGGTTGAAATTTATCTTCTAAGTAGTCATGCTCTTTGTGGCTTTATAATTAAATTGAATAACTTAAAAAATGAGTTGTCTGCAACTTTTTGGACTTTCCGGTGTTAGAATCTGGGGAATTTTTGAGGTGAAATCTTGATCTGTGGTATATAAATTGGTTTTTTCACTGTATATATAGATTCAACGCCCTAAAAAACCCCTAGGGCACTTCGATTGTGCAGGGGTTACCCATCAAACTTGTGATTTCAATAAATTCCTACCGGATTTCAGAGAAATTAGACCGAAAAAACCCACCTAAAAAGCTTCCAAAAGTCTCACTAAAGACAACTCGCTTCAAAAATGGTATATGAACTTAAGTTTTTTTTGGAATCTGGGATTGATAAGTCATGGTATTGTGACAAAACTTATTTACAGAGTAAGAATCTCCATGGTAAAAGAAATTATTACTCGAGGTGAATCTCCATGATTAAGAATCTTGTTACATGTTTTTAAAAATGTATATATGTTTAACTTATATATTGATTATTCTTATAATTAATAATAATAATAAATTTGAAATAAACTCACAATTTAATTAATTTTTATGATTTATATTATTTTTGAAAATGTAAAATGTATTGTTAAATAAATAATTTAATGCTTATTAAAATTTAACCAACCATTTAATTATATAACTTACATTAATTATATATTAAAAATACAATATATTTATTTCACACCATATATGATTTTTACTTAATTTTATTAATAATTATTATTTCTTTCACATAAATATTTTATAATTATATCTATTTAATTATATAAGTACATTTAATTATTATATTAAAAATACAATATATTTATTTTATAATATTTCACAGCGTATATATAATAGTTTTTATTTTAATTTTATAATAATTTTCTTCTATCTTTTTCGCATAAATATTTTATTTATATCTATCCCCGAAAACTAAATTTCATGCGACTCCTAACTCATGATCAAAAACTGCAAATAACAGGGCTCGAAAATGTTAACGCCCGCAAAGCCTACCAACGGAACGAATTTCGAACAAATGGTAAGATGGGGAGTCAGCAGAGAGAGGATGAGACTTGCACGCAAGCAAAGGAGCAACATCCACTAACGCAAGCAAAGGAGCAACATCCACTGAAGAGCCATATCGGCCCTTCTGGGCACCTTGCTATTAAAATATATCCGCCGAAATTCATTTGCAGATCTCGGAGGTCCACTCCACCTATACAAATATATCTGCCAAAATTTATTCCCTTGCAAATTTGGGAGGTCAACTGCCAAAATCCTGAATATCCCAATTGGATCTGATTTATGGTGTCGTTCTGTTAAGTACCGAAACATTTGTTATAAACATCTCTTGGAAAGCAATACGCCAATATTCACAATCCAAGGTGAAAGATGAGGATCATGGTAGCAGTGAAAAGAGTTATAGACTATGCTGTGAAGATCAGAGTCAAGCCAGATAAGGTGGGTTTCAACTTTCCTGTTTTAAATTTTTAAAGTTCCATTTGGGCTTCTTCGCTCAATCGATGGAATATGACAACGAGTACCTTGTTTTCAATGGAAAAAAACTGAACAATGAAATTAATATAGTTCACAAGTGCCTTCTTTTACATGGGTATTTAGATTTCCTTACGAATAGAGTAAATATATCATAAAGCTACGGAGACCGACCATGTGAAAATGATGCGTGCGATGTGTTATGATTACAGAGTGGAGTGGAGACCAACAATGTGAAAATGTCAATGAACCCATTCTGCGAAATTGCATTGGAGGAGGCGTTGAGGATAAAGGAATCAGGGAATGCATCGGAGGTTGTGGTTGTTAGCATGGGAGGTTCACAGTGTGCAGAGACACTGAGAACTGGCTTGGCAATGGGAGCTGACAGAGCTATCCATGTCGCCACAGAAACGAGTCTTTATCCTCTTGCTGTGGCTAAACTTCTTCAATCCTTGGTTGCCACTGAACAGCCTGGCCTTGTCATGCTTGGAAAACAGGTACCGATCAACTCTTTTCACTTTTATTGTAATGATCCGAATTGCACAAGAACAGAGAATAGAACAAAATGTAGTTAAAAAAACAGTAAAATGAAATTGCTCAGAAAATAGTTGAAATATTATGAATTGCACTCAAAAGATAGGGAAGCACCATGCCACCCAAATAGAAAGGCTATCCACGAAATATAACGATTACAAAAGATATAAAAGTCCAATAATGTTCAAACTTGAAAAAAATGCTCTCTAATATGAAAGATGCCTATATTTATAACAAAACATTCACAAAGCCCTAATCTCAGACCATGGCTGACGGGCCTACTTACATAATATTATAACAAAGCCATACTCTAAACTTGTGAGCGGTCAACAAATGGCTGACACCATAAAATGGTAGTTCTCTTTTATGTTATGCATGTTTTGTGTGATGCTAAGGGCATAATATGCCCTCCCTCCTCAGGAGCTTTGGCTTCAAAGCACTAAATAAGGCCAAACAAATTCCTTCGATTCGTGTTGCTAAGGGAGCGACCTTTATGTACATACATATCTTTTATATATAAAGGGAACTAATATGCTTTCTACGTTGTGTTTTGAGGATGGATTTAAGATTAGTATGTAATGTACCAGTCAGGCCTTAGGGGAGACTGATTTATAAGACTCTCTTTGACCTTATGTTTAGCTTGGTTTTTGGTGATATTTTCTTTACTGACGAAGGTACTTTTTGGATGAGTGCTTATCACAACCTCATGATTGTAATTTTATTCTTTTTAATAAGAGTTACATTTGTTTTCTTGAAAAAAGACATGCTTCCTACGTATCTGTATAAAAAACTGCATTGGCATGTGCAAAACATTCCATATACTCGCTTGAGTTTCGACTGACAACGACTTCTTTCACTTTAAGCGTTCATTGAAATTTATGTTCTCATCTGAAAGATCGATGGCAATGCTTCCCATGATAATGCTTCTATATGCCTGATCAAAAGATCAATAAATATTTTTTTTCTATAGATTTTAATCTTATCTCCTTTTTTAGTTTACATGCAAAGTCTTTTTGTTGTATTCCATTAGTGGAAAGGTCTTTACAAAAGACTGTTTAGTTGATTTTGAAAGACATTGCAGTTCAAAAATTGATCACTCTCATAAAGTCTTGTTTTGAGATGATCGAGTAAGCAACATAATCGAAATATTTGTAGACCACCCCATTTTTAATAACATATGTTTTCTTTAATCATTAATATTATCAAGGCATGTATATATAGGCCATTTTTACAGAAGGGTGGGTCACATTTGTGGCAACCGCAAGCTAAAGAATCATCTGCTACCGGGAGGAGGATTATCCGTATCATTCTTGGAGAGCTCTCACACATTATTCGTTGGCTCCCTGTCAACAGCATCCCAATCTCTGCTTTTAGGCCATTTCTCATTTTCTGAAATCGCTAGTGCAAGAGTTTGGAATTTATTATTTAATGGCTGTACATGAGGGCTGCATGGCCAGCTGTGGGGATGCTCTCTCCTCTCCCTCAGGACCTGGCCAGCTTTGTGCCTTGGCCTCCCCTCTCTCCGTAGAGACTGTCTGGATCAAGCAGAACTAACCAGAGACTCGAGAAGGCGCTCATTGTGGCATGGTGCCCTTCATCAGTGCTCCAGGAGTTGGTCCTGGTGGATCTCATTCATTTCTGCCTTTTGGATCTGCACTGTGATTTGCAGTCTTGTTTGCCATTTTAATGCCAAATTATCTTTGATGCTTCCATGACTGGTAAGGTGGTCTTTGAAGGTAAGTTCAGACATTGACTCGTCCATCAGAAATGGCTTTTGGCATATATAGCATGTGTAGGTGGATGTAATTCTACCCATTTACAGTCTAGCATTGGCATTGGATGTTATTGCATGCATATATTATCTCAGGCCCTATAAAGAATCATGAGGACATTATCTCTCAGGCCCCACAAAGAATCACGAGTCCACAGTTCAAGTTGTGCTTTGCAATTTACATGTACATGGTTTTCCAACACCTAAGTACAGTTTGCCAATTGCCATTAATATCAGAATCTATACCACAAACCGACAAATTGCCCAATTTTTGGCTTCAGATCCTGACTTAAACAATTCTATACAAGGTGTGAAAGTCGGCAGAATTCTATTTATCTAATAATTTTTTTTGTAATTTATGTGGTTTTGAAAACGTTGCTCTAGCTCCATTTAATTAAAAATGAAATCAGAAGAACTATAGACTGAATAGTAAATACATAGTGCTAGGTCAACCACCAAATTTTACATGATTGCCTTAGATTGTATTGTGTGTTCTGGAATATCTTTGTATAAGACAAACTTCTAGCAGGCCCAACTTTTTCGGCAATGGATCTTGGAACGATTTTTTTTTCTGCCGAACTTGGACATGCATGTTAAAGGCTTTTAATTAGGTTATATTTCATTTCCATGTGCGCTTGCTGTATCTGATTATTGATATACATTGTTTTCTTTGGGGTCCATGAAGTGCACATTTAACCTAGCAGGAAATACCTTGGTGGCTTCTTGGTAATACCTCTTCTAAATGCCTGGAGAAACTTGCCAAATGTAGAGTTTACTAGGTCTTATACATGAGATTGTGTAAAACAAGTTTGAGCAAGTGGCTGGACAAAGAACATGCCAATTGGAAGATGCACTATTAGGACAAATTTGTTAATTAGCTGCTTTCTACTGCAAACTATTGGTCACCAGCCATGACGACAAACAATTTCAGATTGAATTTGACTGTTGGATGCCTGCAAAACAATGTAATAGCTTTGGACTAGTGCAGATACACTCCCCTAAAGAAAAAAAGGTGCAGGTAGTAAGCAGAGTTCCATCATAAAGACAGGAAGCTGAGCTAACGCACAATGTTTGTTAATACAACTCTATTTTTTTCCATTTATGTAGACGCCCTAACAGAATGAATTCCCAGCTATTCACTGGAGATTATCAGGGTTTTGTGTTTCCAAGGTTAACTTACAATGAGAATGTCACAAAACTATCTGCTGTTAGAGCAAATGATAGAGCTAGTTTTTATATACTTTTCGACTAGCTGCCCTCTTATTGGACTAAAAACTTCGTTTCACTTTGTATATTACATCTTCTCATAATACAAATGATAATAGATGATTTCCAGTAAAAAATGGTACTGAAGCTATTGTGTAACCAGAGGTGTTTTTGACTAGTAATGTTATTTATTTTTGCAGGCCATAGATGATGACTGCAATCAAACAGGACAAATGGTTGCTGGTCTGCTAAAATGGCCACAAGGCACCTTTGCATCAAAGGTACAGTCCTTTTGTCCTGATGTTTTATTTGCAGATGCCAAGATTTATAAGATGTTAATCTTTTTTTTTGTTTAACAAAAATGAGTATATTGTGCATTAAAATGTTGCTGCAGCCACACAGGTTAGCATAATAATACAAAAATAATAAATATAGTCTGTCCAAAAATGAAATTCTGAAACTTGTCCAAAACTTGAAGTTTAGTATCTAAAGAAACATGGCAATCCTTCTAAGAGGATTCTGAAAAGATATTAGTGGTATAATTTCTATAGAAAATGCTTAAACTCAACAAAATTTGCAAATATTAAACACTTATACTAGATAAAAGCATGATGACTGTAAGCTTCCTCTTGGTTCTCTGCTATGGCCTGAAAGTTGTGGTCCACACCTATCATTTCTTTCTAATTTCCAACCCAATACACAGCTTGGCATTTGAGGCAGCTGAAGTGGCATTTCAGACTATGTTCAAAATTTCAAAATCATTTGACAAAGACCAACACACAGCTTGAAGGGATTCTATTTGCCACTGTTGACTGTGCAAGGTTTCATTATTTCTGGTTTCTTCCCGAGAGTGCATCCTACCAATTGTAGTGAAAATCAATTTTTTATCATCTGTAATGTGATTTTCCTGTGTCTGGAGTCAGAACTCTATGTATATTAGGGGTTACACACAGTGAGTATCTCCCAAAATGCAAGTGGTTTTCCATTGGCATTACATGAGACCTACAAATTCCCGCTTCCACTCCCCACAGATTCCATTAATAGACTACAATAGCCATTAACTAGACCCTTTGCCAACATTCCCTCAGCAGATGAGTGATAATATAACAAGAGACATTCAAAATCAGAGTTTATTCCACATAAACTTGGCAGACTAACCTTTTTTTTTTCCGTAGAGAAAGAGAGAGGTGCACAGGAGTCTTTAGAAGAAACAACAAGATTGAGCCATAATGTCAAGCCGCCCATACCAATGCAGAAAGCAAACGAGCAAGAATCACCAAGGCACCAAATGGGACCTTCGAGCCAACCAGGATCCCACAAGAAAGTACCAGAAATTGTCTGAAGACTGGAGGAAAGAAATACCCAATTTGAGCTGGATCGACACAGATAAAAAATTCACAGAGCAAGAAACCACAAAGTGTTTCCTATTGACGTTCCAGAATGATCCTCCCAATCTGTTGTCTCACCTGTAAAAGAAACCAAGTCACATTGCATTAACATTAAACGCAGAGTGTGTGAAGGTATTGTGGGCGTGATGCTCCCTGAAGACTGAGTTCCAAGATTTAAACGTCCATGCTGTTTGGCTTTCGTGCAAAGCATATTTATAACTATGGTTTGAAAAATTAAGGTACAGGGGAAGATGTAACCCCTTTTTTAGTTCTTAGGACTCCACAATCTAGCTGAGCGGCCATATTGGCTAGATGATTGGCTTGTTTGTTAAGTTCCCTTAAGATATGGCACTAACTTCCTTTTATATTTGTCTAATAATTCTTGCAAGGTTTCCATTGCTCAGAGAGGAAGATCTGTCCATCAATTTGATAACTAATGATGAATCCCCAATAACAATTAAGCTTTTGATACAACTTGCATTGAGGAGCTTTAACCTAGTCATTTGATGTTCTACCTAGGCCACATTCAAAGGTAGTTTATTGAATTCTGTAGGGATTGAAAATGATCCCTCTATATAACATGTTAAATTTTAAAAGGTGATAAGACATGTTTTTGTTGTTTGTTTTTATTGTTACTACACACATTCTATTTGCTGAGGGTAGCTTCACCACCCATTTCCGTAAATCAGTTTTTACAGATCCTCCAAATGCTATTAAGGCAGATTTTAGCTAGGGTTGTGTTATTTGTCAAATTTTACACCAAAGTACAGATCTGCATTCAAAGAATAACCTACAGGTCCTAAACCAGAAATCTCTGTTTGCACCTCTCAGAATTTAAGATTCTGCATGTAATAACGTCGTTTTTAATCATACCCAAATTAATAATGCATGTTTGTAACTTTGTACATGATGAAGGTGTTGTACCTCTGAGATAGTAGTAGGTCAGCTACCAATGCCAGATCATCTAAAATAATTGTTTTGGGGCTTTTGGTTTTAGTTTTGGAAGACGAATGAATGAAGACAAATATAGAATTGAAATACTTAATCCTTTGGATAATATTAATATCTCAGCAAAGGGCTGCTATAAAGCTTTATATAGTGATATAGATCAAATAGTGGTGAGAAGAAGACAAAAAATAATATGATTATCACAGTTTTCAGACTGTAAAACATAACAATTATAAGTATGAAAACCTTCTAGACTACGTTCCAAAGATTCAAGGCAGTATACTTAAGCCTACAAAAGATGCTGATGATTTATTGATTAGAGGGGATTAGCTAAAAAAACAGTTCATTAATCCATTCTCTTAATAGATGATCACTTCAGGAGCTTATAGGAATAAATTGGGACACAATTATTCCTACCTAGATATCTCTATAAGTCATAAGCATATGAAGAAAAACATAAAAATTGATAACTGGAAAAACTTACAAGATAATACAAATTGTGTAAAACCAAATTTAGAATCCTCTGTTTTGTATTAAGGTTCCAGAAAAACTGAGTACATCGAGTGTCTATAAAAACTTCCTTCAAAGGTGCAACCAGGTTCAAAGTAGAATGAACAGTCACGACTTAACAAGCAATGAACAAGAACCTTGAACCTTGAACTCATAACAACTTGAGAAGAGAGTTATTTATACAATAATGAAACTAAGAAAATATGCTAAAACTGATTAAGATTTATTCTAGGAAAGGAAAGATCTTCATGCAAGAAGATAGGGGCAGCTATTGAACTGCTTCTCGCTGTCCCTTTTTTTCAGGTTGTGCTGGCTTTGTTATTTGATATTTTGCCCTTTAAGCTGCTTGATTGTTTGTATCCTTTACGCTAGTTAATTCTTTCATTTGATCTTTCATCTGATACTCTTTAAACTCTGTGAATATCCTTTGACCCTGCTGAGTAACCTTTATTGTGTTCTTTTTTACCTTTACTGTGCATTTCAGGTTTTTACTGTATTTTTCAACATTAAATCCTTTTAGAATTTATGTCACATTGTAAAGTAATCTGATATGATCTTCATATTTGTCTTCTAACTGTATGCGGGCTTTTTTCTTTGTAAGCCTGGAACAGGAGTTTTTACCTGCAAAACACAGAAATTGTTAAGAAAAACATAGGCGATAGAGAAGGTCCTCAATGGATTTATAGAGCTCGAAAGGATATTGGAAGGAGTCCAGAGCGTATCAGAAGGTAAAACAATGGTTTTATTGGTCGCAGAGGCTTATGGAGGTTTCATTGTGAAAACAGGGAAAACACAACAAAATGGTGATTTTTGCGTTTAGACGGAAAAATAGTCTACTTTTT
>APFE031401977.1:52368-72877 GCA_000404065.3 Pinus taeda | reverse complement strand
GAGCTTGTACAGCATCAAGGCACAGGTTGTAAAGTTCTTCTTTGATTTGAATTAATACAATCAGATTCATTTTTCTCAACAAATTGTCTCATGTGGTTTGTTTCATAATCTCCTTGATCACTATGATGAATATGCTTTATGATATTGGCTTTTCAGGTGCTATTTAATTTGTTTGCTTGTTTGTGTTTGCAGACGTACTTCAAGGAAGCTCATTTGGAGCAAAGGAGCGAAGCTTCCACAAACTTGCATTCGACCCAAGGTAGGCCTAAAACACTTGTATACCTTTGTTTTTAATTGCATATTTAGAGAAAGATAGTTTTTGATTGGCTTGCTTGTCACTAGATATCTTTAAATACTAGGAAGGTCGATCTTGTCTGCAACCTCGACTCATTCCGTGTGACTAAATGGCGACTCCACTGGGGACTTGATTGTTTTCCTTGTTTTTACTTTGACTTGAGAAACTTGTCTTTTCGTTTCTCTTTTTCACTTGTTGTGTGTGGAATTGGGTGGATTTAGTGGATCTAGGTTTGTTTTTTCTTTTCATAACTTTAGGAGAAGCCTGCACCCTGTGCTTGTATCACAATGCGTACTTCTACGCATGTTTACTTTGCAAACAGAGTGTGAATGCACCTGTGTAAACTCTGAGCCTGCGGACCCTGCTAAAATTTTGAAAAACTTAAATTTTACTCTTTCAATTAGTTTTATTTTGGTTTAGATGTTGTTATCCTTGCCCAGACCTACATGTGACTTGTTAAAAGCTTTCCTTGGTTTAATTCCATTGGTGTTAGGGTTTTAGGTAAAATTCCTAGAAGTTTTGGTTGCCAGTCTTGATTTTCATTTTGGTCGTGTAGTAGCTCAGAGCTTAGAAGCGTAGAAACCTCAGATCACCTTGGTTTTTACTGGCCTTCTTATGAGTCTGACCATTTGCAAAATCTACCTTTGTTGAGGAATCCATCTTGTGTTTTCTCTTTGCAAAACTTCGAAAAAGCTTGTGTTAAAAGTTTGGATTTCATTTTTACAAAAGAGAACAAAAATTACTTGTTTTTTGACTGATTTGTGATTCTGGACAAGTTAGTCCTTGGTTTTCTTATCGCCAAGTAAAACATCCTTGAAAAACAAAACATCTTGTAAGCTTTTACTTCAAGTAGTTGTTTTTATAGTTTGTAGATCTTAATATTTGCTTTATTTATAGTTTTCTCAAGATTTGCTTTAGTCATAGTTGTGAGTGTTTTTACAAAAATACAAAAATCTCTTTTGGAAAAGTTTGTTTTGGTAGCATTTGAGCGTTTGAACGAAAAGGGAAATTTTTGTGAAAATAACTAGTCGTCTCGTTTTGAGTGCATTGGAACAAAAACTCTTCTTTCAATTTGTTTGTTAAGAAAGATTTGTGTTTACACACAATTGCATTCTCAAACTCTTTCCTTGCTAGAAGTTCATTGAAGAGAAAAGATTGTTTTATCATCTTAAGTTCATCTTTTTAGTGATTTCGAGTCGAGTCTTCACACCATGAGTTTCATCTCCGCACCTCTTGACTTAATCAAAAACAAATAAAAATAACGCATAAAGTAAAATTAATATAGAAATCTTTTTATTTAGAGGGCTCTATTACACCAACATAGCTTAGGCTAGTGTCTCGGAGTAGGGAGTAATTAACTCTCCAAGACAGTAAACCAAACAAGTAGTTGTATCTTGTGGTAGGAGAGAAATCCAATTGTTGCATCTATGCTCTGGGGAAGCTCCTCTTAAAGGAGAAGCACGAGATCGTGTCCAAACCAGTGTGGGAATCAATCCTTCCTCATTGGGAATGACGCCAGATATTCATGTACTAAAAATGGTAAACCTCGGATTAACCATTGTCGAAGAGCCTGGGGTCACTTGTTGGTAAACCTTGGTTTATGTCAAGGAGCCTTCAAGGGGATTGAGCTTGTTACTCTGCCCTTGCGTGCATATCGGATCGTAGACTGTTCCCCCAGGTATATTTGTTTCTGTTGGTAACCATAGTGACCATATTCTATAGGATTCTTCCTAAGGTGATGGTGGCGGGAAGATCCCGCTGTACCTGGAGTAGACGTCGGCTAGACTCACTTGGATTTTCTGGGGGGTTCTCTTCACTCAAAACGGTTTAGTGGAGAAACTTGTGCCAGTTTATTCATTAAGTTGGTTGCTGGGATAACTGTTCCAACCGCTTTTTCTGTATTGAATTCTACGACGTTGGATTTCATCACCAACTAGTGTTTTCGGTACGGAAAGTTACTGTTTGTGTGTGATTGATCTCCTAGATTCTTTAGGCGTGTGATTCAATTTGTTTGGATCTTTAGAGGCTTTAGGTGGTTTTCATTGAGATTTTACTTTGTTTTCGTGTGAAGTAGTTAAAAGTTTTTAACCGTGGCTGAATTACCGAGGAAGTCTCGTAGACTTCAGGGCCAACCTCCTAAGTTTTCACCAAGCCAGCTTGAAGGGCTACAGGCCCTGGTAACTCCTAGAGACAATAGAAGTGGGTCACCTGAAAGAGGAGAATCTTCTTTGGTGGGATATCCTGATTTTTCAGCTTTAATAACAGATTATAGTACACAACCTGTACCCATTTCAGAAATTACTGGTAGTGTTTCATCTACTAGTGATATAGGTGAAGAACCTGAAATATCTGAACCCGAATCTAAAATTGCTGCTACTCCAATATCAGGGTTTGATTCTCCAGCTTCTAGTGGTCCTAGTTCACCTAGGGTAGAAGTGATAATTACCCAAAATCTTCCTTCTGGACTAATAGCTATTGAAGAACTTGCTATTTTAGAAAACGAAGAAGGCATCCCTATTCCAGAAGATCGACCTGCTTTAGACCTTAGGGAGCGTGAATCAATCTTTTACAATCAACCTAGGAGCAGTGCTTGGTATCTTTCATTGACTAATTTTTTTGAAAACCCAGGACTAATTTTTTCACCACCTCGTATTTCTTATCACCCAACACCTAGAGGTTACTATCCTCTGTTGAATATGTCCAAACAGTCGTCCATGTTCTCTCAATCTCCGGAAGCCTTTTTGTACGGCGGTCCTTCTGTTCCCGTTGGGTATCAGTCCATGTCTGGTACTTTTTCAGGAGCATCTCCTCAACCTATTGAACAAAAGTTATTAACTAGAAATAATGGTACTAAACCATTGAGTGTAGAAGATATTCTCATGATGTCAGGTTCTATTCCCAATCCTCAACCACAAGGTGGCCAATCTCCGCCGGGGGGCAACCTCAAGGTACCCAGTATGTGCCTGGGGGGCAACCTCAAGGTACTCAGTTTGTACCTGGGGGGCAACCTTAAGGATAGTACATACCTATGGGACAGTACGTTCCTCAAGGGCAACCCCAGACTCAGTATGTACCTCAAGGTCAACCTCAGTATCAATATGTACCTCAAAGTCAACCTCAATATCAATATGTACCTCAATATCAACCCCAGTATCAATATGTACCTCAAGGTTAACCCTAGTATCAGTACGTGCCTCAGGGATATCAACCCCAAGGTCAGTACCCAACTCAAGGTTACCAACCACCTTCTGGCCAATCATATTATCAACCCTACCCTCAACCCGGTTATGCTCCTCAATATCCTCAACCTGTTATGGGTCCATACCCTGGAACGAATTTAGTGTGGGATCCATCTCAATCCCAACAGGTCTTGCAACTGAATGCGCAGTTGTCATCTCAAACTGGAAAACCCTTGGTTTCTGGTTCATCCCAACAACCTGTCTAGTCTACTGTTCAAACTTTTGCACCTTCTGTAGTTTCTCAGTCTCGGCCTAGTACACCTCGTACTCCGCCTCAAACGTCTGCTGCAACTACTGCAACATCTGCTGCATCTACCCCACCTTCTTCTGGAGTATTGACAGCTCCGGTTTCTACTTTCCCTGCATCTACTCCTCAGGCATCTTTACCTTAGTCTGGACCCACGGTCCACACTTCGGTTTAGATGCCTGTAGGAAGTATGGGTTTCGCCACTCAACCTCAGTTTAATCAACAACCGTACCAAGGAAAGTACCAATACGGTCCTGCTAAGCAGCAACCAGTCTATCAGTATCAACCATACCCTGGGTATACATATCAACAACCTCAGCAACCCCAGTATGGTCCGGTTAATCCTGGTGTCACACAGAATGAGTCAAGGTTACGGACAAGATTGACCTTCCTAGTATCTAAAGATATCTAGTGACAAGAAAGACAATAAAAAACTATATTTCTCTAAATATGCAATTAAAAACAAAGGCATACAAGTGTTTTAGGCCTACCTTGGGTCCAATGTAAGTTTGTGGAAGCCTCGCTCCCTCGCTCCAAATGAGCTTCCTTGAAGTGTAATTTTGCAAACACAAACAAGCAAACAAATTAAATAGCACCTGAAAAGCCAATATCATAAAGCATATTCATCATAATGATCAAGGAGATTATGAAACAAACCACATAAGACAATTTGTTGAGAAAAATGAATCTGATTTATTAATTCAAATGAAAGAAGAACTTTACAACCTGTGCCTTGATGATGTACAAGCTCCTCCCAGGGTCCAACAAGAAGTCTCCTCTACTTTGACAAGTTTCACTCACTTCCCAATGAAACCAAAAGGTATGTGATCTCTCCTCTAAAGTTTAACTAGGAAGTCCCAATTCCATCAGCATTTACCCTCAAAAATGTTCAGCTTCTAACCTCTCCAGCAACTGACCCAATGCTTTAATTTATAGTGCAATGGAGGGAAGTTACTAGATCCTCTTTCAAAGGGATAAAACCCTCCTTCAAAGGGATAGCTCCTCCTATAAAGGGATTAGCTCCTTCTCTTTTGGGATGCATGAACCACCTTGGAGCGAACAATCCACGTCAAAAATCCTTCTAGAAATATCTAGAATTAACCTAAAAGTGAGTTTTTTAGGATAAACTTGCGCCTTTTGAATTTTACAGGGGTACGGACCCACCCCTTTACAGACAGAGTGTGAAAATACGCAGGTAATATGAACAAAGGGTGCGGGCCCACAGGCAAAAGTGAGAGAAAGTGCGGAACCAGAGTAATATTGATTTTCAAAGTCTTTCTCTCATTTGCAAAGCTTGACATGAAGAGCTAAGGTCTGAGACTTGCTTAGGAGGACAATATAAGTGATGATAGACCCATACTGACTGCAAATAATCAAGGTGATGATATTTTTGTGTAACAGATTGCCCCCTAAAGTGCGAAGTCTGTAGTATATGAGGATTTTTCATTTATCATATAGGAAGAGTGAAGTGCTTTATCATTTCGCGGATCATCTTGCAGAGAGCCTGATTGGAACCTGTAAAAACATTCAATGCAAAATATATATATGAGATCATATCATCGCTGAGGTAGGCATTCCCATACTCAGATAAAAACTAACTAAGAGACTGAAAACTGACTAGAAGACTAAATACTGCTCTGATATAGGAATGATCTCGTAACACATCATAATTACAGACACATGTAGACACAGTATGGACACAACCATCTGTTTATGAATAGTCTACAACATAATGAATACAAAATTCCTCGCAACTTGGATGGTGGAAACTAGATCCAGGGTCTTCATTTCTACTTCTCAAAATAGTACGATTCTATCCATGCAAATGAATGTGTTGAAGTCGAACATGGTAGAAACCACTTGATTACCAGTCGATGATGTAAAATGTTAACAAGTGTGAGATAAACCATCAATAATGACAATGGCTCTCAAAGTACTCAATACAATCCATGAGATGTGATTAGATGTGTCGATGTCGAACATATCACGGAATCCTTTGATCAAAGGTCAATGATGCAACCTATCGTCGAAGGCGAGAAACCTGCCATTGGGGCATGTAGATCCCAAGGTACTGGTGATTTCTAGATCATATTTCTAGATAAAAAGCTGAAGTAGATAGAAAGCGCTCTGTCATAGGCAAGCCCACAACACGAAATCATAGATCAAGTTTGAAGAAATTTAGTTGCAAGGACTGACTCAGGGATGGTCAAGATGGATGACATATATTTTTGCAGATGAGTGGCTTATTCGCATTGACCTATTGAACACATAACAACAAAGCAGATGGTTTGGTGACAATTGACCCAAAGTTAATACCCAGAAACCAGCTGAAGACTTTCAATGTGGTTTGATCAACTGTTAGGCAAAAGATTTCCCCAACCCAGGTGAATGAAAGTGTCGTGTTCAAGAGTGGTTTCAAAGTATGACAAACATGCTCATTTTCCTCTCTTTTCCTCCACCATTTCTGGCAAGTACCTCTTTATTTTTTACAAGCTTGAGGAGGATAACATATGCTTGACTATAAGCTCATCCTTCGGATGAGTCCAACTTAGTCTAAATTCGAACCCTAAGAAGGAGTGGTCCGTTCCTGTTTGTAATTGAACAGGTCCTTTACTGTCGAAATTTCATGAGTCCACTATAGGAGAAACTCAGCGTTTTTCATTTTTAGAGAGTCTGAAAAAACTTAAGAAGACTCCAGGGTTGACCTTTTTCGTAGATTTGTGTCTCCCAAGCCCAAAAAAGTATAAAATAATACTGGAGAGAACCGCTTGATATTTTACGACCAAGGAGTAATTTTCATAATTAGTGCCTCTGATCCGAAAAAGTAAAAAAGTGATCAACGACACGTCATTTTATGACCAATATCGAATTTGAAACGACAAAAACCCGAAAATATTTTCATGTTTTTACGGTCAGAAAAGGGCTGTAAGAGGACCGTCTTTTTAGTTCCGTTTTAACGAGCTTAAAAAGAAAAACTTGGCAATATTTTCATGTTTTAGGATTCAGAAAAGAGCTTAAAGGTGACTCTAATGTTTTTTTGTTGAAAATGACCGATTTCTCCTGAAAAATCCGTTATCTTGAACAAAAACTTAAACATTACTCATACTTGTTTAAAAATGGGTAAAAATGTCGCAAAAACACTTTTTCAAAGTGAAATATAAACAAATTTAGAATTTGTTTACGTAAAAAACTTATAAAAAGGAATTTTTACCATTCATTTTTATTGTTTGATATTTGGGTGAGAAAAAAGGGCTTTTGACCATAAACTTCCCGTGAAGATTGCGGAAAATCCGTCCGTTGGAATCGAACGCCGTCTCCTCCAGGTAATCCACATCATCCTACTCTTCATTTCTATCCGTTTAAAATTGTTTTTTAGGGGTTGATTTTCGTTTTTAGGAGGTTTTTAGGTTTCAAAACCTGCGCACGGGGGTCCGCGGGTTTACCACAGGGGACCCGCGTACCCCGAATTTTTTGCAATGGGAAAAAAGTCAGGGGTACGCACCTGCCGTGAAGGCAAGGCACGAAGCTCATGCACTGTCCCTAAGAAGGGGGTGAGTACCCCACGCAAAGGTTTGTAAAAACCTAACTAACTCAAAAATTACCCAATGAAATCAATTTTATACATTCTAATTCGCCTTTTTACTTGAATGTAGGATAAACATCATGCTTGATTGGCGAGAACGGGAGAACGAGCATGTGGACCTTGCCGCGATGAATCATCAACCTTCGATTGATGCATTGAAGGCATGTGGCTTATACAAATTCTGGGCCATACCTCGCATGAGGGCCCAGGTGGACATTTTGAAGTGGCTGGTTGATAGATGGAGTATACAGGACCAGTGCTTCTTTATTGGTCGACACCAGCTCGAAATCGAGCCAGCCGATATATACTTTTTGACTGGTTTACCCAGGAGGGGTGAACATTTGACTCTATTTGGGCCCAGGGTAGGTGGCCAGTCTGTTGAGAGCCTCCGGCTAGAGTTCTACAATGTCCAGAACTGGGACAAAGGGATAGATATCAAAACCATATCCCGTCCTAAACTCATGGTTATTGGGTTTACAGTTACCAGACTCTACAATAGTGCAGCGCTACACATTGCCACTGGATCCCAGATGCGGATGGCAGTCGATTACTTTCGAGACACCATTTTGAACTGGTGTGATGCTGTGCTGGCCATTGTAAAGGGCCAACTAACCAGGGCCAAAAACGGACAACTAAATACTTTTGGGTATGGTGCTATAGTTGTGAGTTTTGGTCTGGAGAGGGTTCCGATGTTGATCCCACAACACCTCACTGTTGGAGCTGGGCTTCCTCGACAGCCCAAACTGATGCGATGGGTTGCAGTTATGGCCCGTCATCTTGATGAGGGGACCGAGGTCGTTCGGTTCAAACTTGAGTATTTCCAATGGTTGGAGAACCAAGTTTTTGCTATCCAGGACTTTCCTTATGCTGGGGTTGATTTTCGTGGGGACCCAGACATGGCTCTTCCACTAGGAGAGAAATGGGATGACTCAGGTAAAGTCATTTTCAACATTTTCCTAATTTAATTTTTTCTTTTGTTTTTATATCGTCCCAAAACTGATAGTAAAAGTTTCAAATGCAGATGTGGGCCCACCGTGACTAGCCACTCTCTGGCCTTACGAGAGAAAACAACCAGTTGCACCGGCTCCAGCCCCACAGGGCGAATCAACAGAGACTTTGGCCGAGTTGGAGAGTCATCTAGAGCACCTGACAGGGGACATTCCAGAGACCAGCATAGATGACATCCCTCGTCGACTTCAGCACTATGTGATTGGGGTCCCAGGAACTTTTAGGAGGTTCCTTTGTAAGGTGGCCCGTGCAATGGTTTCATATCGAGATCATAACCAGTGATGGGATGATCGCCTATTGTAGTCACATATGACATTTTTGCTTTTTGTACTTATCATTTTTGCCGATCATAAGGTATTTTTCAACCTATGATCGAGGACGATGTATTATTTTGACACACTCCTATGTTATATGGTATCATTATTACCAGCTTATTTTGTTAAACATGTTATGGAATGTTTTTAAATTTACTTGTATGATTATTGCACATGTCTACTTAACATTTGAGAAACAATTGCATCTGCTAATGTATTTAAAAGTCTTGGAATATGCTGATATTCAATATAGTCAAACTCACGTTCCAAGAGACGCACTCTCAAAAATAATCTCAATAATACTGGATTTCTAATGGCGTATACTCTCTTAAGCTGTAATACAACGAGTTCAGAATCTAACCTCACTATCAAACTCCAAACCCCAAATGAAATAGATTTAGATAATAACTCAATCACTGCACTATATTCTGCAATGTTGTTTGTTGTTTGACCGAGGCTTACCCCATGCATAGATACCAACTCATCAGAGGGCGAATAGATAACCCAAGCGGCGGAAGAAATATTCCGTGTACTATGACAAGCACCATTAGCGAAACCAATGTATGTTTGGAGAGGTGTCGACATCTGTGACATCAAGAGTAAAACCAAGATAAGCGGGAATAACGACGAAAAACTCTCTCTAAGCTAAGCACACTTTTTAATCTAAAACACACCAGCTAGAAGAAAACTAACCTAACTAAAAAATCTCCACACTCATTTTAAGCATAATACCTCTTCAGGTAAAGACCATTTTTGGGTTTACCTAAAGAGACCCCGTCAAAGTCTACCAATTCATAGGCCCCTTTTGCTAGCTTTCGCTTGACAATATAGGGACCATGCCACATTGGCACGAATTTTCCAGCGCCTAATTTATCATTTGCCTGATCTTACAATAAGACTAGATTTCCTTCCGAAAACTTTCGAGGGGTCACATTTCGATCATACTGGGATTTAATACATTTTGCATGAGATTCGATCGCTAATGCAGCATCACGTCGATTCTCATCTAGCTGAGGAAAGTATAACAAACGTCTTTCCTCTTCGGAAGTGGCTGGAAGTAATTCGATGGCCATTCGCAATGACGGGATTTCACACTCAATAGGTAACACAGCTTCCAAACCATAAACTAGTTGGAAAGGAGTGAAACCTGTCGACATTTTTACTGAGGTTCGATACGCCCAAAGTGCTAAAAATATCATGTTGTGCCAATTTTACCGATGAATCCCAATGATTCATCGGATCATGATGACTAGAACTTTGTTGATGGCTTCAACCATGCCATTAGCTTGTGGGTAATAAGGAGTTGAACTATCATGACGCAAGCCAAGCTGGCCTGTAAGTTCAGTCATCATAATGTTTCAAAAATGACTTTCATGATTAGTGATAATCGCTTGTGGAACACCAAACATAGCAATTATATGATTGAATATGAAAATCTCAGTTGTTTTGCCGTCTGCCTCAAATGTAGGCATCGCCTCGGCCCACTTGGTAAAATAATCTACCGCAAGGATAATATATGCATGCCCCTGGCCGAGTGAGGGTTACATATAATAAAATTGATACCCCATTTGGTGAAAGGACCAACGAAAATTATAGGGTGAAGAGGAGCAGGTGGAGCGCACATCTTTCGATCAAAAATTTGGCAGTTGTGGCATTTTCGGACCGCAATAATACAATCTTTAAACATAGATGGCCAGAAATAGCCAGCGCGCAATATCTTTTGGGTTGTGGCATACCTAGACATATGACCGCCACACGCTCCAGAGTGACAGTCATTTAGGACCCTTTCAGCTTTCTCATGAGTCAAACAACATCGAAAAACAGAGTCCGCTCGACGACGATAAAGAGTATCTCCAATAATTTTGAATTGTTGGGACTCAAATCGTATTTTTCGACATTCCGATCATGAAATATCTGGCCGAAAGGATTGGGTTTGGAGATAAACGATGATATCATTGTACCAAAGATCTAAATTGCTGATTAGAAACAAGGATTCGTCCGCAATGGGATCCTCCGCCACAGTTTCTGTGTCAGCACACGAGAAGTCACACATTAGTTCCCCAAAAACTAAAGATTTCTTTGACTTAGACTTTTCAAACTCCAAGTCGAACTCCTGCAGGATGACAATCCATTTGGAGTACTTGCCCCCTAGCAATTGCTTGGTCAAAATATAGATCATAGGGTTGCAATCAGAAATAACTGTAGTCTTACGTAGTAAAATGTAATGACGAAAACGTTGGACAGCTTGAACAGCTGCCAATGCCAATTTGTCCACATGTGAGTATTTTAGCTTATTTGGATTTAGCGTGCGACTAAGGTAATATATCACATGTTCAGTACCGAATTCATCTTCCTGAGCTAATACCATGCCGATGGTGGAATGGGAGGCGGCGAGATACAAGAAGTAATCCTGGCTGTAGTTGGGAGGATGCAACAACGGTGCATGGGTCAACGCGTGTTTTAGCGCATCAAAAGATTTCTCAGCTATCTCATCCCAAAAGAATGAAGTATTCTTCTTCAACAACTAGGTAAAACCCTTTGTGATCTCGGCGTGGTTAGGGATGAATTGACGTAAAAAGTTTGCTTTCCCTTGCAAACTTTGGAGTTGGCGAAGACTCGAAGGAGGAGGCCATTTGATAATGGCTTCAAACTTTGAGGGATCGACACGAATGTCGGCTTCCGAAACAACAAATCCCACTAATCGACCCGTTTCAATACAGAAAAAACACTTGTGGGGATTCAACCTAATCCGATAATGCCTACACCTCATAAAGATTGCTCTTAAATGGATGAGATGATCAACTCGATGTAATGAATGAGCAGGCAAGTCATCGAGATAGGGTTGCAAAATGTGCTTGATATCATGAAAAACATAAGACATGGCCCATTGAAAAGTTTCCCTGACGTTCTTGAGCCCAAAAGGTAATTTGCAATAAGAAAATGTCCCCCATGGACAAATGAATGCCGTTTTTGGTTGATCAGCAGGTAGAATATTGATTTGATTGTATTCGGAAAAACCATCCATGAAGGAGAAAATTTCGTTGTGGGCACAATCATCAATGATTTGATCAATATAGGGAGTGGGGTAATTGTCCTTTGGACAGGCTCGATTAATGTCCCTATAGTCGATACATATTCTTACTGTCCCTTTCTTTTTGTTAACAGGAACAATATTCGATACCCAATCCATTAATGGGATCGGATAAATGAAACCTGCTTTGAGTAATTTTTCAACTTCTGCTTTAATCGCAACAGCTTTTTTTGGGTGAATCTGACGCAAACGTTGCCAGACGGGTTTAGCATCTGGGTAAGTTTTGATTTCATGAACTACAATTGCGGAGTCGATTCCTGGTATTTCCTCATATGACCAGGCAAATGCATCGCGGAATTTTTGAAATAGGGCCTTATATGTTTGAATTTCATCTTCCGTACAAGAGGCACCTATATGAACATTTTCAACAATTCCAGTGGTAACTAAAATGTCAAGGGGAATAGTTCGAGAAATATTTCCCAAGTTTAACTCGGAATCAGGATGTTTCATTGGATTCTAAGCGTCCTTGACATATTTAGTCATAAAAATTGATGAAAAATCATTTTCAAAATGATCGCCCTCGGGTAAAAATGAAGATCTGTGATGAAGATCTTCCCATGGTAACTCATCGATGCATAGGATTTCACGAATTTGCTCATCATTTTGAACAAGTTCAAAAAATGTTATTGAATCCGAGTTTGATGTTGAAAGTGATTCCTCATGGACCACATTCATTAAGTCGATTTGGGTTGATGTTGTGTTGGAAAACGACTGCATGGTCTGATAGACAAGTTCATACGGACTCATAGGCATAAGAGTACCAAATGAGTCGATCTCAGATTCAGAAGGTATGATCCAAGGATCATCATTAACAATGGTAGCTGATGAAATCGTATGAATGGTTGCAGTAGAAGACGATGCGTTGATAGGAGGAAAAGGAAAAGTGCCCAGTAAACCAGAATCTTTAACTAGTCCTACTCTAACATCCTTATATGGGATCGTTGCTTTACCAACATGCTGAATGCTCTTAGCAGAGGCTGGGTCAAATGAAAAGTAAGACAGCTGATCTAAGGTTACGATCTTTCCATTATGAGGGAACTTTATAAGCTGAAAGACCGATGAAACGACAGCTGTCATAGCGTAAGACCAACTACGACCCAAGAGAAGGTTGTAATCTAGAGGGCCATCAACCACCTCCACATCTAGATTAACGGTTTTACCTTCAACCCCTATAGGTAAATCCTGTAGAATGCCAAAAGGATGAAACCCACGGCCATCAAAGGCTTTTAGAATCGTTGGGGATTGATTTAGTGATGGAGAACCAAGCGATCTCCAACACTGTATCGACATAATACACGTGGAAGCTCCCTCATCAATCATAGTCCTATGAACAGGTCTGTTTTTGACTATGACTGGAATCTGGACAACCATTTGATGAGGTAAGCACGGTGCACTATTTTCTAGATCGAAGATTATAAGGTTCGGGTCCTGAACATCAACAACTCCTATAGCCAACAAAAGTAATTTACGCTATGCTGGACATGATTGCAACACTTCCAAAGCCGACATTGCTGAGGGTGAAACAGCTAAATCCTCAACAATGTTATAGTTCTGAGCTACTCTCGCATGTGGATTGAAAGCAGAATTTTGAAGTATACCCTTGGCGGGTGGTTTGATTACTAAGTCTGGATTAGGTTTCTCGATCTGTAGTGGATCGGAACCGGGAGCTGAGGTTGATGGATTCGAATGAGAAGATTCTGCTTCTTTACCATCAACAGGACTTTTACTGCCATAATCTTGCGATCATGTCGCAATCCTAACATGGGACATCATCAATATGGGTTCTTCATTGGTACTGGAGGACGAACCTATCATCTTACTGTCTTGATTTGGAAAAGGATCCTTCAAAACAGCAAGAGTTTGGGAACCTTTGACAATTTTCGCAACCTCTGCACGATGAGGGAAGTCTCTCGTAAAATGTTCTTCATCACAAATGAGACACGAATAACGAGGTTTGCGTTTTTCATCAGTTGATTCCACTTTTTCTGGTTTCTCTTTCGAATTCTTATCTGTTTTATTCTTCTTCTTCCCTTTCTTCTTACCACCGGTTTTTGATTTAGTTGTAGATGATTCTAGAACATGGATATCAGTGGAAAGTTCTGCGGAAGAATCTCCTGTCGGGGAATCTGGCAAGGTTATGATAGGAGAAGAATTCTTGGAAGACTTCTTCTTACTTTTGGTATTAACCGTACCAATCATACCATCAGCGGCATGAGACCCTGAAGGAGCAGCAACGATTTGATTTTGTTTGGGTAGATCGGGGATTTTCTCGTGTAACGTACCCGACTGAGTATAAACTAAGTCAAGGTACTGTGCTTGAGCAATTACTTGCTCCTCAGTAACGACTCCGGCCTTAGCCACATCCTTAGTGATCTTGGGCAGTAAAGATTTTACAAACCATTCAGCTAAGATCTGATCCGGGATAAAAACTTTCACTAAACGACGTTGACATCTCCATTCATGAATATGATCTGAAATCTAAGTGGACTTTGACTGCTTTAACGAAGTTAATAATTCCGTGCCATTGTCATATCTGACTGGAAACTGAAAATGAGTTAAAAACGAAGTGGCTAACTGACTAAAGTTATAAAAAGTGGCTCACGGTAACTCAATGTACCACTTGGCCGCAAGACCAGTTAGAGTGCTTTGGAAAAGTCGTAAACGAATTGAGTCATCTGAAATGGAATTAGACGCACACCAGAGGTGATAAGTCATTACATGGTTCGACGGGTCCTCTCCTGGCTTACCTTCGAACTTAGGAATATCACTGGGCAACTTATGCGGCATTGGCGGCCAATACTGAAGATAGTTAATTGGATCATTCGTAAGGCGCGTCAAGTCAGGGAAGTCCAAAGTTGCGATAAACGGTAATTGAAGATTAGGGTCCCTAAAACTCTGGGTCTGCAGGCCAGCCCCAGGAGGAGGATATCCAGGATAACTAGGAATTGGAATTGCATTTGGGATATTTTGTCCTCCTGGAAAACCAGGATTAACCGGACCATACTAGGGTTGTTGAGGTTGTTGATATGTATACCCAGGGTACGGTTGATACTGATAGATTGGTTGCTGCGTAGCAGGACCGTATTGGTACTGTCCTTGGTACGGTTGTTGATTAAACTCAGGTTGAGTGGTGACAACCATACTTCCTACATGCATCTGAACCGAAGTGTGGACTGTAGGTCCAGACTGAGGTAAATATGTTTGAGGAGTAGATGCAAGGACAGTAGAAACCGGAGCTGTCGATACTCCAAAAGAAGGTGGGGTAAATGCAACAGATGTTGCAGTAGTTGCAGCAGACGTTTGAGGTGGAGTACGAGGTGTACTAGGCCCAGACTGAGAAACTACAAATGGTGCAGAAGTTTGAACAGTAGACTGGACAGGTTGCTGGGATGAACCAGAAACCAAGGGTTATCCAGTTTGAGATGAAAACTACGCATTCGGTTGCAAAACCTGTTGGGATTGAGATGGATCCCACACTAAATTCGTTCCGGGGTACAGACCCATAACAGGTTGAGGATATTGAGGACCATAACCAGGTTGAGGGTAGGGTTGATAATATGATTGACCCGAAGGTGGTTTGTAACCTTGAGTTGGGTACTGACCTTGGGGTTGATATCCCTGAGGCACGTACTGATACTGGGGTTGACCTTGAGGTACATATTGATACTAGGGTTGACCTTGAGGTACATATTGATATTGAGGTTGACTTTGAGGTACATATTGATACTGAGGTTGACCTTGAGGTACATACTGAGTCTGGGGTTGGCCTTGAGGAACTTACTGTCTCGTAGGTATGTACTGTCCTTGAGGTTGCCCCCCAGGCGCAAACTGAGTACCTTGAGGTTTCCCCCTAGGCACATATTGGGTACCTTGAGGTTGCCCCCCAGGCGGAGACTAGCCACCTTGCGGTTGAGGATTGGGAATAGAACCTGACATCATGAGAATATCTTCTACACTCAACAGTTTAGTACCATTATTTCCAGTTAATAACTTTTGTTCAATAGGTTGAGGAGATGCTCCCGAAAAAGTACCAAACATGGACTAATACCCAGTGGGAACAGAAGGACCGCCGTACAAAAAGGCTTCCGGAGATTGAGAAAACAAGGACAACTGTTTGGACATATTCAACGGAGGATAGTAACCTCTAAGTGTTGGGTGATAAGAAATACGAGGTGGTGAAAAACTTAGTCCCCAGTTTTCCAAAAAATCAGTCAATGAAAGATACCAAGCACTGCTCCTAGGTGGGCTGTAAAAGATTGATTCACGCTCCCTAAGGTCTAAAGTAGGTCGATCTTCTGGAATAGGGATGCCTTCTTCGTTTTCTGAAATAGCAAGTTCTTCAATAGCTATTAGTCAAGAAGGAAGATTTTGGGTAATTATCGCTTCTACCCTAGGTGAACTAGGACCACTAGAAGCTGGAGAAGCAAACCCTGATATTGGAGTAGCAACAATTTCAGATTCGGGTTCAGATATTTCAGGTTCTTCACCTATATCACTAGTAGATGAAACACTACCAGTAACTTCTGAAACGGATACAGGCTGTGTACTATAATCTGCTATTAATGTTGAAAAATCAGGATTATATCCCACCAAAGCAGATTCTCCTCTTTCAGGTGACCCACTTCCACTGTCTCTAGGAGTTACCAAGGCCCGTGGCCCTTCAAGCTGGCTTGGTGAAAACTCAAAAAGTTGGCCCCGAAGTCTACGGGACTTCCTCGATAATTCAGCCACGGTTAAAAACTTTTAACTACTTCACACGAAAAACAAAGTAAAATCTCAATGAAAACCACCTAAAGGCTCTAAAGAACCAAGCAAATTGAATCACTGATGTGGCCCGTCCACACGGCCCCACGCCAGCTCACTCCCTCACGGCACTTCACGGATATTTGTTATGGATTATGGTTGATTGCTGATATTTTGGGTTCGATTTTGGTAATGAATGCGAAGGTGATTGTTAATCTACCTCCCGGTACTTGTTTGTCCTCATTATGACACCTGCCCGCCTCGAGTTTGCTGAAACCCTAATTCTCCTATCACCCTTTTCCCTTGTCAACTCGCGCTCATTTGCATTGTTCTCCGTCGTTTCCGCTGCTCTGTGGTTTCTCTTCGAAGCTCGGCTCCGCCTCTGTGTTAACTGCCTGTATATGACGATACTATGCTGAATCTCTGAGGGTTTCGTGCTAAATGTCGTGGTTTGACACTGTATTTTTGCCTGCGTATCTGGTTCATGCGTTTCACTGGTAAGTTATGGCTCTTTACTTGGTTTTCTGTTGGCTTTTCCGTGGCTATGTTCTGTCGACTAGTTATCCTTCCGTATTGTTGCTTGTCTCGGCCAATGGCGCTGCAATTTATGGTAAATCTTGGTGTTGAGGGTTTCTGTTTTGCTCAGTGGCAATGTGCAGCTGGTTAGTCTGCAACTTGGTCTGCTCCGGCGCTCGACTCGATGCTCAGGTAACTTAGCTGGTTCCCTGCTATTTTTTGTTTATTCGCTTCTCGAACTGTAACTAACAAACTCGGCCCCTCCGTGGTCAGGGTTTTGTCTCGATGAATAGAGGACTCGTTCACCTACAGGTATGGCCTTCTCCCTTTTGCCATACACGTCTTCCTTCCAGCTAATTCGTTCTTTTTTTAAGCTTATGGTTCATTGTCTGGTTCAGGGTTCTATTATACAATCAAACCCTAACTTGTTTCTTTACCGTTGTTACAGGTGACGGCTCCGTGGCTCTTCACACAGGTTACGGCTTTGTCCTTCCGGGTAGTTCTGCTCTCTTTATTAGTTGATTTCGTGTTCTTTAGTTTGCCTGTATCTTCTTGTTGGACGGTAGACTTAGATGCCCTGGTGGCCTTCTGCTATTTACTGTAGTCTCGCGTCTGTATATTTGGTTGCTGTAGTGGTTGAGGGTTTGGGTTGCTCCCAACCGTGGCCGTGGCTCATAGGTTCTCTGTCGTTTCTGTTAGTGGGTGATGCGGTTCATCGAACCCTCATCACGAGATTCATTTGTGAAATATTTAATTGTACAGGCCTGCAATGTAATATATATATATTGGAATTTTGCAAAACTTCGTGGTTAATCCCTGAGATTGTTTCTTACCTGGTTCGACCATGGGTCGTTATACTTCTCGACTTTATTCGCCTTTCTCACGCCTGCTGTTCGCTCGTCTTGATTTATCTTGCCCTCGGGTTATTTGGAATGTCGTTCCTGTGTTTACCTGTAACGATATTTGTCATGCAATAATTTATGTATGCTTGAATTTGTTTTGTGACTCTCGGTCACTATGTTTGCCTACACGAATTATTTGTACAGCAATATATATATATATATAGATAGAATTCCTTAATGCAGAGGACTCATGTATTTCGATTTTACATTTACTTGTGCACAAAATATTTTGATGAAGGAAAATTTTGACTTCTATTACTGTATTTCTCTCTTTCTATTACTTAGCTGCTGAACCCTTTCTGGGCTTTTGGTCTGTCCATTTATACAATAGGTACAGGTAGTTTGATAACTGTAGGCAGTTACCTTTTACAGTTTGTCAGACAGTTATGTCATTTTAGTTTTGCTTGGCAGTTACTAAAACTTTCTCTGCCTGTCTTCGTTTGTCTAATTTGTCTCTTTGGTCCCACAAAGGATTTGCTGTTTACATTATTGGTATTAATCTAATTCTAACAACTACAATTAACACCTATTGCTACAGTAAAGTAAAATAAATAAAATTAACCAACAAAAACTAAAAGCTGTAGTTGATTTTGGTAGAAAAATAAAAATAAAAATGCAAGAACCTGACAGACTTGCTGTCCTTTGTTGAACTGTTTATCTTTCCCAATCTTCTTCAGAAACTTTGTCCGCCCTGTCTCAGTCTTCGCCCTGTCGACCAGATGCTCCTGCATCAGGCTGCCGGGTAAAAGAGAGATCTCATGGCTCCGTTCCACGAGCTCCTCCACCGAGTAGCCTGCCTTTCGAATCTGTGCTTCGTCGAGCCAGGAACTGTCCTCCATTGGACGGTTCTTCCACTTGACGAGATAACGCAGATACTCCTTTCTGCACGTCTTCTTGGCTATATGTGTGCTGATGATTCCTTCGATTTCATGAGTCTTAACCGACGGTAACTGTTTCTTCCAAAGACTGCTCTCGAACTGGGTGTCCCGTTGTGGCTGTACCATGTTTTTGTCTTCTGCCTGGGCATGATATGGAAAAAGGTCTGCCACGTTGAATATGGGCGATATGCCTATATCAGGTGGCAGCTGAATTTCATATGCATTCGCTGAAAACTTGCGAAGAATTTTGCATGGGCTGATTTTCTTAAACTTCAGCTTCTTATACGTACCCTTAGGAAACCGTTCCCGACGTAAATGCGCAAGCACTTCGTTTCCAATCTCGAAATGTACCTCACGCCGTTTGATGTCTGCATGCTATTTATATTTCTGCGTGCTGTCCTGTAATCTCAATTTAACCTTCTCGTGCAGTTCGCTCATTGCTTCGGCAAAATCTTCCCCGTCTGCACTCCTCCTTTCTAGCTGTCCTAAGTCACGTAATTCATGTACTCCCCGCGGATGCATACCATATAAGATTTGGAATGGGCTCAGACCTGTGCTCCGATTAGGCGAATCGTTATAAGCGAATTCTGCCTGGGCCAGAGCTCGATCCCACAATTGTGAGTTTTCCCCTGTCAAACTTCGCAATAAGTTGCCCAAAATCCTGTTCACCACTTCCGTCTGTCCATCAGTCTGCGGGTGATACGCGGAACTGAAATTTAACTGTGTGCCCAGCTTTTTCCACAGGGTGCACCAAAAATGCCCTGTAAATTTTACATCCCTGTCTGAAACTATAGTTTTTGGTAAACCATGTAATCGAACTACTTCTGTGAAGAAGAGGTGTGCCACATTGGTGGCGTCGCTAGTCTTCCGGCATGGAATGAAATGAGCCATCTTTGAAAATCTATCCACCACCACCATCACTGAATCATAACCCCGCTGCGTTCTAGGCAATCCTAGGACAAAGTCAATGCAGACTGAATCCCATGGTCTGCTTGGAACTGGTAGGGGCGTATATAACCCAGTATTCTAGCTATGCCCTTTCGCCAGTTGGCAGATTTTACACTTGGTTACATACCTTTGTACGTCCCGACTCATTTTCGGTGAGTAATAAAAATGTCCTAGCTGTTCCAATGTTTTATCAATGCAAAAATGTCCTGCTAAACCTCCGCTATGTTTCTCTTTCACTAGATTTTCCCTCATCGAACAATCTGGAATACATAGCTGTCCACCACGAAATAACAATCCTTCCTGCAAATTAAAATCCAGCCATGGGCTTGTATTTCGTAAGACAGGATTTTGGCATGCCTCAAAGGCTTCCTTGAAATCCGCGTCCATCTGGTACAAATCCTTCAAATACTCAAATCCCATCACCTGTATGCCGCTTTCCTATAAGAGCAGAGCTCTTCTGCTTAAAGCATCCGCTACTTTGTTGGCTTGCCCACTTATATGCTTCAACACGAAAGTAAAACTTTGTAGGTACTCCACCCACTTGGCGTGCTTATGGTTCAATTTGTGCTGCTGTGTTATGTACTGTAATGCAGAATTATCAGAGAACAAAACGAACTCATTACCTAGTAAGTAGTGCCTCCAATGCTTCAAGGCTTGAACCACTGCATAGAATTCTTTGTCGTATGACGAATACTTCTGCCGGCTTTCATTTAGTTTCTCACTAAAGAATGCCATTGGTCTGTCC
>APFE031401977.1:23831-44224 GCA_000404065.3 Pinus taeda | reverse complement strand
AACCTCCCCAGCAACTGACCCAATGCCTTAATTTATAGTGCAATGGAGGGAAGTTACTAGGTCCTCCTTCAAAGGGATAAAGCCCTCCTTCAAAGGGATAGCTCCTCTTATCAAGGAATTAGCTCCTTCTCTTTTGGGATGCATGAACCACCTTGGAGCGAACAATCCACGTCAAAATCCTTCTAGAAACATCTAGAATTAACACAAAAGTGAGTTTTTTAGGATAAACTTGCGCCTTTTTGACTTTTACAGGGGTACGCACCCACCCCTTTACAGACAGAGCGTGCAGATACGCAGGTAATATGAACAAAGGGTGCGGGCCCGCAGGGAAAAGTAGGAGAAAGTGCGGAACTAGAGTAATATTGATTTTCAATGTCTTTCTCTCATTTGCAAAGGGCCAGTATAAGTGATGATAGACCCATACTGACTGCAAATAGTCATAGTGACGATATTTTTGTGTAACACCATCCTTGAGCTTAAATGGTTGAGCGCGTGTAGTCTGCCACCTTGTTTAAGGTAACCCTTCCACTCTTATTGAGAAAATTCAAAAAAATTTATGGGAGATGGAAGTTTTCTCCATAGCCCACCCATGGGTCCATGCCAATCCTTAATTTCTCCCCATTTCCTACCTTCCAAGAAATAAATTCTTCTATCATTGAGATGGATGATAAGACCACTTTCCATATGACCAAAACATTTGATTTTTGATTGTTAAGAGATTGAACCCTTTCCTCCTCAATAATTGGATATATGTACTTTTTATGAACCACAAAAGTCCATAAGTTGTTTGTGGATAAAATCCTCCATGCAACCTTGGTAGATAGAGATTTTGAAAATAAGGGGATTGTTTTTAAAACCCCATCCCCCATGCTTTAGGGACAACAATTTTATCCAATCTCACCCATGGGAGCACAAAATCTTCCTTAGTTCGCACCTAGAGAAAATGAGAACATTGTTTGTGAACTGTATTAAGGACACCTTTCAAAATCTAGGATAGGGACATTTAATAGACCAATATGGCTTCAAGTACTGATTTGATGAGTAGCAATTGCCCAACCCTTGATAGCCATTTAAGGCACCACACTATTAGCCTCTTCTCTAACTTTACTATTAACCATAATGAATATGCTTTCCTTTAGTCATTCGGCTTGAGATGAAACTCCCGATATTTTAGAATATTGTCAAAGGGATTTATAAGAAAAGGAAAGAGTGCTTGAAAATTCGTTATTTCAACAATAGATAGAGCGAGAGGGGAGAGGGTAAATTTGGAAATATTAACTTGCATCCCGTAGCTTTCTAGAAGAGGTATCAAACAACATTGATGGATGCCATGTCTTTCCTGGAACCATCAATCAAAATTAAGGTATCATTTAAAAGAAACAGATGTGTGATTTCCAAATATTTTGCCACTGTAATACCATTTAGGTGCTCCCTTCTTTTGGCTTCTAACAGAAACTTGCTTAGACCTTCCGCCATTAGAAGGAAAAATAGAGGGGAAAGAGGGCATCCTTGTTGAAGCCCATGCTATGCATGGAAAAATGGAGAGTTCGACCCATTAATGAGAACCACAAAGGAGATTAAAGATATAAAAATCATAACCCAATTAATGAATGGGACCTCGAAAACCAAGTGAGTTAGGATCATGCGTAAATATAACCAACTGGCCCTAGCATATGCTTTGGACAAGTCAATTTTGATCACAATACATTTTAGCTTCTTACTTTTGAGACTGTGTAGTCCTTCTTGTTGAATCGAGAGGCTCATTCTATAGCCCAGTATGATGTGTAAGCGTGTCCATCTTCCATCAAATTTGAAATTTTTCTCATGTCGGCCAAAATAATTAAAAAAAAATTCTAAAAATAAAAAATTAAATTACTATACAAAACATTTAAATAATGTGTGCTCATAAAAAAAATTGCAAGTGAAGAAATTGGATCCCTCTCCACTCATGTTATAGCTGATGGATCTATGCTCGTTAAGCCGAGAGGCTCATTCTACAACCCAGTATGATATGTAAGTGTTCCGTCCGTCATCAAAGTTGAAATTTTGCTCATGTCATCCAAAATAATTAAAAAAAAACTCTAAAAATAAAAATATTAAATAACTATACAAAACATTTAAATAATGTATACTCATAAAAAAATTTGCAAGTGAAGAAATTGGATCCCTCTCGGCTCATGTTAGATCCGATGGATTTATGCTCGTGCTACCCCAATTTCTTCATGGATGTGACGACCTTGCAAAAACCCAAACTGTTCCTTGGAAACATTTTTGGACAAAATCAACTTGATTAATTGTGCAAGGAATTTAGAAATCACCTTAGAGATGCAAATTCATAGGGATATGGGATGGAAATCATCAAAATATTGAGGATCATCTAATTTAGGAATGGGATCTATAAATGTTGAGTTGAAATACACCAACATCCTTCTAATTTTTCGAGAATCCTCAACCACTATGAGTTGATCGCCTCCCAAAATGTCATATAGAACTAGGAAAAATTCTACTGACCAACCATATGACCTTGGGCTATTGTCTTTTTGGATACCATGAAGTACCCCATGTAGCTCTCCTTTGGATACTGGTTCCGTTAATCGCTGGTTATCTTTTTCATTTGCAAAGTGGGGAAAATCCTATGCCAATCGAATCACTTCCGCTATAGAGGCTTCAATAGGTGCTTTAAACAAGTTGTTGAAGTGTCTCTTCCCCAACCTGGATAACTCCTCTCAAAATTGGTGGGTTTACCCATTTCCTAATCGCTTAAAGGCCATATGGTATTGTAGGCTTTTTTCCCTTTTGTATAATTTTGGAAGAATTTGGTATTATCATACCCACTCTGTAACCAAAATTCTTTTCCATAGGCGTAGGGCCTCCTTCTCCTCCACGATTTTTTTTTTTTTTTTTTTTTGCTTCAGGACCATCCAAATTCCTTAGATCACCCTCCATTGCTTTGAGTTCTTCATCTTCCCTTGTTTCTTGAGTGTGGACCATTGGAGGGCGGCTCTTTTGACCTTCCCAAAGTTGTCTACAAAATGAGGAGCAATAGGGACTATGAGATCTAGGTTGAAAGGAATACAATTCTCCTGGACTTGATTAAGAAAGTTATCATCTTTTAACCAAGAGGTGTTGAACTTGAGAGGGCTTTCCGGTTTATGCACTCCTTTTAATTCCAAAAAAATGTATGATGATCCGATTCACCAACATTCCCTATCCACTGCTTGAAGAAAGTGATCTTTTCCATCATAGGCTTCGCCAATAGAAAATGATCAAGTCATTTTACAATAATCCCATCTCCTATTTGCTTGTTTCTCTAGGTAGACTTGTTTTTGATCACATCCACATCAACAATATTGCGACTCATGGAAAGGTGTGAGAAAAAAATGGAGAGAGGGTCCATTCTGGCATGAGGACCCCAAACTTTTGAAGCCCATATTGATAAATTTAGATCACCCCCACTACGATATTTTATATTGGCATATAGGATTTCCTCATCAGTTGTTCCAAAAAGGGAATAGGGTCTAGGTAGGGTCCATCAATGTTTACTATTTATAGGTCTAACCCTAAATCATAAGAGTAGAATTTTACCCCTAGGGCCAAATTAGTGCTTTGAGATCTAATCAATTTGATGGTTTGCTGATTAAAACCTACAACAAGACCCCTAGATCTCCCCTTGACATCAATATAGATAAAAACCCACTTTGGGAAAGTGGATTACAACACCTAGGTAATATTACCTCCTTCCCCCAGATTTTCTCGTAGAAACAAAATACCTGGATTTCCTGAAAGAACCAATCTCATCAAGGATATTTTTTTAGATGGGTTTTCCAAAAATTGGAAATTAAAGGATATGATTATCATGAGGAAACTCCATTAGGGATCCTCATTGTTCTAATCACCCCATCTATCGATCACTGTTTACCCTTAGAATTGTCCTTTTTGGCTTTCTGTTGGGATTTTGACAGGTGATATTTTCGCCGCTACAAGTGACCGCCAACTTTGGGTAGGGATGTAGGGCCCATACCTATGATACAAAGAGAGTGGTATCCCTTTGGATGTTGAGGTAAAAATTAGTAGTGGGAGATGGACTCTAAGGAGTTTTCCTACACAATGGATAGAGTTACCTTGGGGGAGGGGCAAGAAGGATTTACAGAGGGGCAAAAACATTGTAATTGTGTATTCGGTGTGAGGGAGGATGAGAAGTCACTAGATTGAGCTGGGAGAGTTGTGGAAGCATTTCCCATTACCAAACTAGTGAAGGAATTGATTAAATTAATTATTGTGGGGAGGAGAAGTATTACTTAAAGGAACGACCACAGATCAAGTGGGAGCACCGAACTGATCCTTGACTAAGAGTTATGTATCCATTTCCATGTCCCCTTTACCATCAGGACCAAGAGACAAAATTTTCATATGAGACACTGGAAAATCTAGCTCTATCTACTGAGTTGGGGATTGAGCATCCACCTTCACCTCGTAGTCCTCTAATTGTGGCCCCCTTTTTTCTGCCCGACTACTGATCCACCAAGACTTTTTTTTTAAGGAACGATTATAAGTTTTATATTAACAAAATGTATGATTATGGGCAAAAATCCTTATAGTAGTATTCTGTGATTTGAACTTGAGTATTCATCTATCCATACAATAAAAAATCCATTCATATCACTATAGTTATTGCTAATACATAAAAGGTTGCCACTAATAACTTGACAAAAAGAACCAAGGATCAAACAATGCTCGCAGGAAACATAAAATGATTTAAGGAGTCAAGAGAACCAACAATAAAGAACGATGGCATCCACGATGAACTTCGACCATTGCCAAAAGGATCAACTCCCCGATGACAATGATATTTTTTCTTCCCTTGAGCGGAACTAGAATCAATGTCACCTCGTCCAAATTCAGATGATAACATTATGCATAACCTATCATTATATTTTAATTTATAGTAACATATTTGTACATAAAATCTATCATTGTGTTTTATTTATAGAAACCTATTCCTTTCGACCAAATTCATAGCTAAACATACCAATTTGAATGTATCTACATACCTAGTTTTCACGGTTGATGTTGATCCATGAATGATGTCGCTTCATGGGAAAATCCGAGTCCTGTGCTCTCGCTACCAAACAAACCAATTTCTCCTTGCCTATATGGGATCAACCTCTCCAACCCCTAGACCTAAAAGACTTCGAGGTACTTCTAATGACTAAACTTTCCATTAATGTAACTCGAGTATTTAGGGAAGATAACTCCTTGTGAAACCCATTCAACGAGAGTTCCATGTTGATTGGGTTCCAAAGCAATTTTGGTTTTAAAAGGAGTTGGAAAGACTGGTGTTGTCTCTCTGCCATATCATCTTGGCGTTTCCTAGCTTCTAGCAAGGCTTTAGCTAAGTCTAGATTTTTTCCAAACAACATACAATTGTTGTTAGGATCCAAGGGCTTTGAAGAGTTTGCCTTGGCTAGATTGAACCATTGAGAGTGGGTGAATGACACAACGATCAAGCTGAGCCAAAATTCAGTGCTAGGAGTGGACACCACTCTATAGATTCCCAAGGAAGCCCATATTAACAATAAATAAACCAAATTGGATGCTGGCATGAGCCGAATGTGACTTAGAATCCATATTTGAACCCAAATCCTTGAAAGTGCGATGAGAAGATTGTTGATGGGAGATACATGGAGAAGATATTAACTCCAACCCTCTAATCAATGAATGCATTGTCTTGTCCATGGTAATTCCCACCAACTATAATCAACAACCAAATAAATATAAGTACCTCTCTAGAAAGAAGAAAGGTGTGCATTCAAGCCACCTATTACAATGAAGACGCCACTAGGAAGAGAATTTGAAAAAACACGGCTAGAATTTAAACTTCATCTGACACACTATGTTGTTCAACCTTAATAGACACACCTATAATTGACCAAGATGTGTGACAAGAGAGCACAAATCAAGGATAATTATAACTCTTATGCCAACTAACACCTGAATTCCGTTCATATATCCTAAAAAAATGAGCATTAAGGAATAGGGTTATAATAGTAGAATCCATGATTTATTTATATTCTTACCTACCGAGGGATGAACCTTTTTTCCAATACATCAACCACTGTGTTTAAATGTCTGTACACATGTATAAAATACAAGCACTCAAATTGAGAGGAAATTAAGGAAATCCTTTGGAGAATGGGAAGATGCTTTGGACACATCGCTTCCTTATCTTTGGTGGCTTGTCGAATGAAAATTATTGAGTCACCAAAAACTAATAACTTATATATTTTGTTAGATAGGGCTAACTACAATCCTTTCCACAATGCTAAGAACTTATATTGATTATTTGTTGCAGAGTCGAGACCCCAAGCGAATTAAAACATCATTTTTCCATTAGGGCTAAGCAACACCCCTCCTGTTGTTCTCTCCCCTGAATTCCCAATCGATGAGCTATCAAAAAACAAGGAATACTGATTCAGAGACATTCTCCCCTGATTAAATTCAAATTGAGTCAAACATATGCTAGGAACATTTTTACAAGGAGGGAGATGCACATGATTACTTGATAATTCTAACCATCGATTTACCTAAATCCATTTGCCTGCTACAGGGTTTAGATCTTCAAGATCTTTGAAATTAAATCCCCTTGATGAGATTGTTTTGAAAATCAGGGAAGTTTATTTGAGGGAAACTAAAATAGGACAAGAGTGCTCATTTTTAAAAATAACCTTATTCCTTACGATCCAAATAAAATAGCAAAGGAACTTAGGGAGGGCTTCCGAAAGTCTGATTGGCAGAGAAGACAATTTTTGATTCCAGGGATATTTTGTTTTCCATTTCTCAAACAAATCCACCCATGATCCAGGGATGGAATCTACATGAAACACAAGAGCGAACACTATATGCCCAGTCTCCAAAGAGAAGGGGAGGTCCAATAAATATGAGAAATATTTTCCTCTTAGCTGGAACAGAAGACTCATCATGATGGACCTTGAATATTTATTTTCTTTATATTTTCAGTAGTGAGAATTTTTGATGGACAAGGGTCCCAAAAAACATATTGAGTTTTGGAATACTATCCTTGCTCCAAATTTTTTTCCAAAATCTATCTGGTCGTAGGTGTGGAAACTTTTTAATCAATCAAAATAACCAAGTTTCACAGAGAATTTATATTGTAAGCTTAGATTCCAAGTTCGATGATCCTGCATAGAGAAAGTGATAGGGGCCAAACCCTTTAAAGTAGAAATCAGACTGCCCCATTGGGACTCGAGATGGATTATAAGCACTGGATAAGATTTACCTTTCCAATGGCCCTGGCCATCCCATAGAGATATATCTCTTAGTTTGATATAGCCATGTTGTTGCATCCAATTGGCCAATTCACGATATTGTTCGATTCCACCCAATGGACCATTAAGGGAAAATTTATCCTTCTATATGTTAACACCAACTCCATTTTCAATATGCCAATTAAGGTGATCGAAAATGAAAGGATCATCCTCTGTACATAACTTCTAGATTTTAGATCCAGGGCCAAACTAGTTGACTAGTTCAGCCCCGAGAAATAATTTTTTATTCAAGTACTTTCTAATGAATGTCAGTTTCCACCATTCCTTTGAGTCCGAGATGAACCTCCAAGCTATTTTTTCTCATAGAGAAATATTTATATATAAAGGATATTTCATGTAAAGACCACCATTTTCCTTAGGTAGATGAATGATGTTCCACTACGCTTGATGAAATTTCTTTTCACTACCTTTACCACCTTGCAATAGAAATTTTTGAATCAAAAGACTCAATTGACTATGCACTGATTTTGGTGCCATTGAGCATGAGTAGATGTAGAGGGGTAAAGAAGATAATATCAACTTTACCAATATGACTCTTCTAGCTGTGGTCAACCATTGTGCTCCCCACAATTAAATATTATTTTTAAATTTATTTATGGTAGCAACCTTGCTTTCAGAGTTAGAGGCACCTGTGGAGATAGGAATTCTAAGATATTTGAAAAATTGACATTCAAAATCCAAGGGAAATTTTGGAACTCTGGAAATATCCACAAGGTTAGAATCTAAGCTATTCCACCTAATGATCATGCTATTTTTTTTGTTAACTAGACCCCTTGAGATATTCAAATATTGATCCCAGACACACATAAATCACAAAGCAATTTGTTTTGAAGCGCTTCCTAAAAGAAGTGTATCATCAAAAAATTGGGAATGATTGACATTATTTATATTCCTTCCTATGCTTAATCCTTTTAATCTTCCCTCAACCTTGGACTGCTCCAAATCATTGCTAAGGCTCTCAACCACTTTAAGATATGAAAGAGGAGAGAAAGGGCAACCTTTCCTCATACCTATGGAAGCCAAAAAGAAATTGCAAGGCTGACCATTTATCAGACGAGAGATCCATGGATTTCCTGTACATGCTTGGACCTAGTTGATGAGTTCCAAAAAAATCCCAAATTTTTGATAACTTAGAATAAAAGGAATTCCAGACTCTATCAACATAATTTTCCATATCTAATTTAATAACCATACCCGACTCGCCACATATCTTGTTGGAATGAATAACATCTTGGACCATAATCACATTGTCAAAAGTTTATCTGTGCTTCATAAAGCCTCCTTGATTTTCCAAGATTATTGCAGGCAATATCTTGCTTATTATAAAGGCCATTACCTTAGTCAAAACCTTGTAAGGATAATTGCATAATGAGATAGGCCAAAAATGAGAGAAAGAGGTGGGATTCCACTCCTTTGGAATAAGAGCCAGTAAGGAAGAATTTTTACTTCCTCCCAGCTTCCCTTTCACTCTAAATGAATTCAACATTCTCAAAAGGTCCTTTTTAATTAATCCCCGAAAGGATATGTAGAAACTATTGGAAAAGTATTCTGTGCTAGGATATTTGTTCTATTCTAGAGAGCATATGACCTCAACTTTCTCAATTAGTTTGATGAGTTGTAGATTCTCCAAATCCAAGACAGTTGAAGGAAGAAAAGAAATGAAGGATTGCACATCTTCTAAATTGTTTTCCTTTTCTTTTGAATACAAGCCTCTAAAGAAGTGAAAGGATTCTTGCTTGATCTCAGGGAAGGAGGATATTTAGGAGGACCCTTTGTATAAATTTATTTGAATCAATTTCTGATTTCTTGAGCTTAGGCTTGTTTATGGAAGAAGGAAAAGTTTCTGTCTCCTGCTCGAAGCTAGAGGCTTCTCGACTTTAATTGCCAATAATGTTCTTCTTTTTTATTGGAAACATAAATTTGATTGGTTAATTTTTTTTCTATTTCTATATGCTCCTTTGTAATATATTAATCTTCCATCAAATATTGGTGAGTCTGAAGACTCTTGACAAGTTAATTCTTTTCTTTGCCTAGAGGCTGAAAGTTTTCCTTTTCCCATTTCCTCAAGGATTGCTTTACCAAATTCAACTTATTTTTCCACACGTAAGCTATAGATCCAATAACTGACATTGCCCACAATTGCTTTATCAGGTTAGTAACTTCTTCTTTATGAAGCCAACCAAGATTAAAGCGAAACTAGATAGGCCCAATATTTTGAGGAGGATACAAAATCAACATAATAGGATGATGGTATGAGACACCCTATGCCAAGATTGAGTACATAAACACTATTAATTTTCCCAACCATTCTCTATGAATAAGAAAGTGATCCAAATCAGTTGCGATGTGCTTAGAGCTTCTTCTGCGATTAGACCAAGTATACTTCCTTGTTTTTAGAGGAATATCCAATAGGTCCCATTCAACTATAATATCTTATAGTTGTTCCTAAAAGAGGTCTCTGACAATGCTTCCCTCACATTTTTCTGTTGAATATAAAATAATATTAAAGTCTCCACATACAATGAGATTTATATGCCACTGTTCGTCTTTTAGTTTAATTAATAATTTCCAATATTCTTCCTTCTCAGTGTATTATACTGGAGAATATATATTAACAAAAGAGAAATTTTCTTTTGTGCTTTTGTGTTCTAGCTTAACCGCCACCCAAAATTTGGATTTGGAGCAGGATTTTAGCAAAAAGAAAGAATCTAGCCAAAGAGTGCATAAGCCACCTAAAGCTCCACAAGAACTTTGCACTACACCATAACTGTCTCTCCAACAATTTCTTGCCATAGAGATAATCTCTGTTTCTTCTAGTGTGGTTTCTTGTAGAAAAAGGGACTTGAGGTTTCTATCTTCTGACTAAATATTTCACAGCATGGTATTTAATGGGGTTTCCCATTCCTTTTATATTCCAAGAAACAATGATCATTTACATTTAGAGGAACTCGACTTATGTCCTCTAGACTTTGCACTCCTGTGTTCCTTGTTGCTCATATTCTTGAGAATATCTGTGATTTTTGCTTGGTTTCCAAGCTTAATGTTTTTCTCGGCTTCTACTTCCATTGCTTATTTTTTAGAAGGTCTACCACTTATTTTAAGGTTTCCCAATTATTGGATAGAGGAGCCACTACCCCAATTGATTCTCTTCTTGGCACTTCTTGTTAGGATTTTTCTTACTTCTTCTACTCATTCTTGATGTTCGGGAGAGTCGTTTTCAATCCCAATCTCCTGCCTTTCAGGTAATGTTGGGGGTTTCCCATTCCCCATATAATCCAAGAAACAATGATAATTTAAATGTAGAGGAAATCGACTTACCTCCTCTAGACTTTTCCCTCCCATGTTCCTTATTTCTCATGTTCTTGAGAATCTCTGTGATTTGTGGCTGGTTGCCAAGCTTAATGTTTTTCTTGGCTTTTGCTTCCCTTGCTTATTTTTTAGAAGCTCTACCACTTATTTTAGGGTTTTCCAGTTCTTGGCTAGAGAAGCCACTCCCCCAATTAACTTTCTTGTTAGCTCTTCTTGTTAGGACTTTTCTTGCTCCTTCTATTGATTCTTGATGTTTGATAGACTCTTTTCAATCCCAATCTCCTACCTTTTAGGTAATATTAGGGTGGATGAGCTTTATCAACATTGGTCACTTGAACTTCCCTTGCTGGGTCCCCTTGTTGTGCCTCTCCATTTCCTCTTTCAACAATATTTTCCTCTCCTTCTATCACATTTCCTTCTTGAACTGGTGTTACAATTTCTACATTTGGTTCCTCCTAGTTGTTGTCCTCTTGAGAAAGAATATCAAACATATTTGCCAAAGAGGAGGCGCAATTCAAAACAAGAGGATTGGAGTTCTTCAGACTTCCTTTCCATCGTTTTTACACCCTTTTTTTGACTGTTCCATTGATTTTCTTGGGTAGAGGCCATTCTTACGTCAGTTCCATTCTGGTATTTTTTGTAATCACGGGCGAAATGGCCATATCATGGAAGCTCTTACACTTAAATGAAACTAGATCGTATTCAAGAGACTACACCTACTTCTAATCTCCTTGAGTCAAGATGATTTTGGATGGGAGACCTTTCTCTAAGTCCACCTCAATGCATATTTTAGCACATGCAAATTGCTGGCCTTTTGGTTATGCACTGTTTAGATATTTTCCAATGCCACTTTCAATAGCCTTTAAGAAATCATCACTCCAGCATGACAAAGGAAGACATGAAAGTTTGACCCAGACAGAGACAACAATGGGGATATCCTCATCCGAATTGAAATCTAGGGACTGCGCATTTGGATAAATTCCTCTTGAGCGAAAAAATACAACCCATTCCTAAACACAATCACTTTGTCTTCTTTACACTCAAAGAGAAAGACAAAAATCTTAATACTCACAACATATACCCCTATATTACTTTTAATCATGGTCTTCTAGGCTTTATCGGTCCACTGTTCAACAGATTTGGGCAAGGGCCATAAGCCCATGAACTTTCCAACTAAAAATCTATCAGAAAAGGTTAGCGAGGTACCCCGAAACCCTGAAAGGAGAGCAATTGACGAGATATTCTCAGATTTTTTAACAAATTTTGTTTGGTGCTCTTTTGGATTCGGATGGGAATTGAGCATCGATATTAATGCATGAAAGGTGAAATCCTCATCGCTAGGGGGAGGGGCCCCTCCCGGGTCTGTACCATTGGAAGTTAGAAAGGAAACCATTAAAGGTCATAACAAGCAAGGATTCACCAAGCTCTTATTACCAACAAGAGGAAGGGGGGAATCCCTCACTAAATGCAGATGCTGATGACATCTTCTGCACTTGAAGTGGATTCCTTCATAGTCCAGGGTTTGGTGATGAGGAAGAACAAGGAAGCACAATTCCAACTCTACATATATGCCTTCCCAAGGGTCCAATTTAACCAAAATATCAGCTAAAGACATGTCTCTCGAAGAGAGGGAGCACATTTCTACTTCTAGAAATTCCCCTAGTTTGTTCCCTATAGCTCAAAACATGTCCAAATACTAGAATTGTAAGGGTAACCCGAGCAACCCTACCCATATAGGAGTAATGTCAAGTCTTTCCCTGTTGGCATTGAATAGGGGCGTCCACTCTTTCAACAAGGCTGGAAAAGTGGATGCCCTTATTTGGTGCCAGCCGAGAAAGACTTGACATTACTTCTATATAGGTAAGGTTGCCTGGGTTACCCTTACAGTTCTGGTCGTTGGATGCATTTCAACCTATAGTTTTATTAACATATTACTATTAAAAATTAATATTAATTAAAAAAAATTACCTTTATAATTCTAAACTTCCAAATGTCATTTTTGGATTTCAATTGTGCTCTATACATAATAAATAGCTTTGGATCTCTTATCTATTCCATATAAGGTGATTGTGTTTATTGTTTATATGGAAATAAAGCTCTTTTGAAATTAACCATTTTTTTAAGAAAAAGGATAAATGTTTAAGTTTTTTTTCTTTGTATTTTTTCATTTACAAAATATTAGTTTATTAATTATCTTTAAAATTTGATGATATAATTCTTATCAAAATTGAAAATTTAGTTAATAATATTGTTTTATTTTTAATATAAAAATGAGTATAGTATAACTAATAAATGTGTTTTTTTTTTTTTCCCTGGGTATTTCATTTACTCACTTTTGTCTAATTAAAAGAGATTTTTTTAAATCATAAGCTTGAGTTTTGTAATATGTAGAATATGACTACTCTAATGGTTGTTCAACACTGTGAATATATTTATACATTTAAAAGTACATTTTAAATGACAAAAAATCACATCCTTATCCAAAATTGTATGATTAGATTCCATCGAAAAATGCATAATTTTTTTTTTTTTGTAAATTATTTATATTACCTTCAAAATCAACTTACATCAGTACTGAGCCCATCATCAAAATTAACGACCTCACTATGCCATTCTAGAAACCATAGTTATAGGCCAATATCAAAGTCACAAAATTCCTACATAGATGACTAGAAACAACGACTAAACAAGAAACCAAGGTACTATAACCTAAGGAAACATAACCAAGACTTAAAACCAAATCAGGGATCAAACGATGATAGAGGAGACGAATCCTTCATACTCAGACTAGGTTTCATACAAGTCTTAAAATCAGATTGGATGTGCCTCTCAACGTGAGTTAAGCATTCTTGCAACCTATCTACATTGTCCTACTACTTCCAATGATTATGTTGAATTCCATTGAGAAAGGAGATGAAGTTGTTCTTGTCCTCATGATTCTCCTTTAATACCATCCCAAGTAAGGTATTTAATTGCCAGTGAAGCATGACCATATGGAAATACTAATACCTTCGTCCCTTGGCATGACCAGGGTAAAGAAGCCATCATGAAACCTCCTCCATCAACTTTGAATCTAAATAAGCATGCCGCTCTTGAGAAGCCTGAGCATCTAATTTCTGAATCTCCGCCTGAGTGCTATAGGAGGTTTCCAAAAAAAAATTAACCACATCCTCCTTTGCAAGAGTCTAGGAATGAGACCGAATGGGTTGAATCCTTCTGCTTTCACCCTAGTGACCTACCCCACGACGATCTCACATATTTTTCTGAGGCATAATTCTCCCCCTAGAAATAAGAACCACCCAAACTCCTAGTGAGGGACACCTCCAATTATGAAAATGACACTTTGTCAACCCTTGTCCCACGAAAAATGCAGAATCCAGAGCCACACCTATAAATTCCCCCGCCATCGCAAATATACCCAACCATACCAACTCCAACTGTTCTAAAACACCCAATTCTAACAAACAAATAACCCGCCATGAAATCCTAAACCAACACTAGGAAAATAATTCCATGAATACTTCCACAGAGAACCAAAAGATCCAAAATTACAAATCCTTTATCCCAATTCCCAACCCTTCCAACTCATATAACTTAGAATAATGGAAAAAAACCAACCCAACCCCATAGAACTAGAAACACCAAACAAGAAAGTAGCTAGACAAACAAGATTAGGAATATAGGGCAGAAGGAAAAGTATTACCCATTTAAGACCACCAAGACACATCAACACAATGCCACTACAACATGTCGAGCCAGACTTATAAACGAGCCAACTCTACTTCTAATCCAAAATACCAGGAGGAGCAGATGCTATCAAGTTTAGGCTTGCATGTTTGCTTCCTTCATAACCTTCAACATAGCTAACAACTTTGAGACTTGTGCATAAAATGAAGGATGGATAACCACTGTGGTCCTCAACCTTCTCACCAACATCACCCTTCCAATTAAGGAACAAAAACTCCAAATCCCTTACCCGAAGTTACGACCGATTATCACTACAAATATCTCTTAACCAACTCTTGTAAGGGATGTATAATTACACCCACACCAGGGATTTACCACTCTTAGACTTCATATGCCCAGTACTCAACTAATGGCGAATATATTGCATATCCATGATGCACCATGCCTAAACATGATGAAATAGTTTCACACGCTTCATATCGGGGGAGGGCATACCATGGAATGCCTACACTTTAATGTCATGTATATTTGGTGGCATGACACTTGACCCCCTCCTCTCCCCACCCCAAAACTCTTCCAAAAATACAAAGAAAAAAATTTAAAACATTTATCCTTTTTCTTAAAAAAATGGTTAATTTCAAAAGAGCTTCATTTCCATATAAACAATAAACACAATCACCTTATATGGAATAGATAAAGAGATCCAAATATCTCAAGTTGCCCACTGGACGTGCTCTCCATCGAAACTCCACGCGAATGCCATAGCAACTTGATCATTATAACCTTGGAACCTTTGCAGAAAGTCCATCCAACCTTTTTCCTCCAAAATACCACTGCATTGCTGATACTCTATGCTGTGCGCGAACTAGCTGAAGGTAGGTTCGTGGCGTTCAACCCCCATGGTGCTCGCATTCAATATAAATTTTCCAAATTCTTTTCTACACCTTTGGTCCCTGACTGATTCTATAACTATGGTCGTAGACACCACTTGTATTAATTCTGCATGAATGATCACCCAATCATGATGAATTGGTAGTGTGAGACCGAACACCATCATGATGATTGTCCTATCCACATTTGGTTCGGAGTGTGAACGTCTGATTGCAGTGTGCGAGCATCTGATGTAGTGTGCGAACATCATGGTGTAGAGTGTGAGTATCGTGGCCAAGAGGCGGCATATCCTCCTCATGATTACTGAGAGGTGTCATGAAGCATTAGCTAAGCGCGGACAAAGCGGACATCATCACACAACAAGTAGGAATTATGAGCGAATAGCGGATGTGGTTTGTGTCTCATCGAATGTGCTGGAGAGTAATCGTTGTGGGATTGAGAATAGATAGGTTAGGGAGGTATGGCATAGGATTACGAGTGAACTTTAGGAGAGGTTCAGAGGTGCACTTACACAATATACATTTTAACCACTTACTAATCAAATTCAAGCAAAATAAGAGCGCATACTTGAACCACTTTAGTGTTTTCGTGTTGATTGCTTGATTTTGATGCAGTGTACCGAAAATTGAATACAAACGATTCTAGCTACAATTGTGCATTGTGATCCAGATTCTAAAAGTGGAGCTCAATTGACAGGATTTTTGACCTCTACAAGTTGAGTACGGATCTGGTGGATTTGTACTTAGACAGATCGATTGGTAATCAATGATCATCCTTGCTTGCTATTGAAGATGAGTACTGACTCAGGAAATATTTTGACATATCTATCTATCTATCTATCTATATATATATATATATATATAATATATATTATATAATATATATATATATATATATATATATATATATATATATAATATATATATATATTATATAGATATATAATCTCTCCATGTTCTAGAAGGGCTTCTTCACACACTTTGTGATAACAAATGTGCAATTTGGCAGAGTATAGAACACAGATTTGGACATAATTTCAGGATCCTCACATGTAATAACAAATTGCAATTAGACAGAGTATAGGGCACGACCTGTTTGAACATAATTTCAGGACCCTCAGAATTGATGCCATATATCATGCTGCTCATTGTCTTCAAAAAAAGAAACTTCTTATCAATCCATGGATTTTGACTAGGCCTGGAATGATGACTGCTTGGGGCATTTCTTCTTTAAGGAGCTGGAAATGTTCAGAAAGAGAGCTCCAAGGGGGCTTGTTTTCCGTAATTATTCCCTTGGGCCCGGAAAATAATAATTCAATGCCAAAAGGATCCCTAAACTACCACTACTTTATTGTTTTAACGAGCCTAAAGTAGTTGGTGCTCAAGGCATTCATATTTAGAGAGTCTGAGCTACCCATAGTAGACTCCAGGAGGTTTCCTTTTCGTAAGCATTTCCTTGAGCCCGGAAAAGAACAATTCTATACTCAAGGAATCCCTAGACTAATACTGGTCCATACCATTTTGTGAGCTTGGATCAGTCCATGCTCGGGAGCTTCATGTTTAGAGAGTCTAAAGGCCTCCAAAGAAGACTCCACATGTTCCTTTTCCATATGTAATCCCCCCAGCTTGGATAAAAGAATAAACTTTCTCCTGGTGAATTCCTCCTTTATTCTACATGCGTTGTGGGGAGAACCACCTGCAGATATGAAAAGTGACAACCCACTGGTTTATCTCTCTCTCTCTCTCTCTCTCTCTCTCTCTCTCTATATATATATTATATATATATATATATATATATATTTAAAGAAATTAATCAGCTGAACCAGCAAGGGGTTGTTCATTTGCATGAATCAGCTCCAAACCTGGATCCTTTCGTACTTCCTACAAAAATTGATCAAGTGAAAGTGGTTTATGATAAACTTTAAGCCGATGACCATTTACTACAAAATAAGCCTTATCATTATCAATAGTACAAATACGAACTAAATCGTTATCAAAAACTTCAGTTACTTCATACAATCCTAACCATCTGGTATAGAATTTACGTATAAAATGCTTAAACTTACTATCATATAACAAGGCCCAGTCACCTGGATGGAAGACTTTCTTCTTGATAAATTTGTCGTACCATCGGGCTCTTTGGTTCTGCACCAATGCAGTTCTATGGTAGGCATCTTGTTGGATTTCCTTAAGTTCATTCAATTGCATCAATCTCTGCTCTTGAGCCTCATTTAGATTCATGCCCAACTGAGTGGCAATTTTGAATGCCTTTACTTGGAACTCAATGGGTAAGAGCACTTGCTTACAATAGACTAACTCGTAAGGTGTGTGTCCGGTCACATTTCTCCAAGTGATCCGGTAAGCCCATAGTGCTTCTCGTAACTTATCCGCCCAATCCTTATGATGCAGTTGAAGGGTTTTTGTAAGGATGGATTCCAAAACTTTGTTTGTGGACTCCACTTGCCCATTGGCCTAGGGATGGTAAGGAGTCGATTTGTGGTGCTTAACTTGATACTGCTTCGTGAGTGCCTTGACCAACTTTGATGTAAATTGTGTAACTTGGTTTGTGATGATTTCATGAGGTGCACCGAATGTTAGGTAAACTTGACTCGGGATAGAGTCAAAAGTTGACCAGGTTAAATAGTGATGGTTTTGGGGCACATGGTATTGTGCACCCATGGTATTCTGCCCGTGGTATTATATGTAATGGAGCCTATAAAAGGCTGGAAGGACTCCCTTGTAATGCAAGGGCCTCGAGGTGAGCGGTGAAGGCTCACTTGGCCGTATTGGCTAGGGTTTTGGCCAAGGATAATGAAATTTAATTATGATTGGGTTTTTCCCCGGATTTGAGGTTTTCCAAAATAAACATGTGTGTTTATGTGTTTATGGCTGTGGTTATTTTTATATTCGTTTCTCTCAATAATTCTCCGTAATTAATTTATGTTCTTGCGTAAATTTCTTAAAAATTGGTATCAGAGCCATGGTTGAGGGTTTGGGCTTCGAATGTATGCCTTCAGTGAAGGATTTATTTTAGCCTAATGGAAATGGTGTTGCAGAGAGCAGTCCTGTAACAGAGCCATGGCTGACTTCATTCAAGGAGTAGAGCAACTTCGTTTCTGATTTGAAGGAATCAGAGAGGAAAGCATTGCAGGAGTTGAAATGCGAGATCAAGGAAGCAATCATGAAAAATGAATTCAGCGAGCATGAAAACGCGAAATCTGATGGGATCAAGAATTGAACCCGTCACCTGTTGAGAGGATGGATCAAAATCACAGCAACAGTAAACAAAAAAAAAAATAATAATTAATGAAGTCAAAATTATTGCATGTAAATGGGCATACTACTGTAAGCCCTGGTAAGGCATGTGTACCCCTTGGTGATCACCGGTAAAGTCTGGGTTAGACCTAGGTGATAGGGGGGATGTCAGGTTAACAATACCTCGAGTAAAAACTTTGAGGGGGGTAAGAGCTAGAGTGAGCGGGATTGTCTCACTTAGCAGGTTTGGCTGGAGTTAGTCAAGGAACCCCAAGTCAAGTTTAAGGGGGGAAATTGTTAGGTAAACTTGACTCGGGATAGAGTCAAAAGTTGACCAGGTTAAATAGTGATGGTTTTGGGGCACATGGTATTGTGCACCCATGGTATTCTGCCCGTGGTATTATATGTAATGGAGCCTATAAAAGGCTGGAAGGACTCCCTTGTAATGCAAGGGCCTCGAGGTGAGCGGTGAAGGCTCACTTGGCCGTATTGGCTAGGGTTTTGGCCAAGGATAATGAAATTTAATTATGGTTGGGTTTTTCCCCGGATTTGAGGTTTTCCCAAATAAACATGTGTGTTTATGTGTTTATGGCTGTGGTTATTTTTATATTCGTTTCTCTCAATAATTCTCCGTAATTAATTTATGTTCTTGCATAAATTTCTTAAAACCGAATCTCGTAAAGATGTTGTCATGCGGAAAGAGTTATTTTTGCGGACAAACCTAACCTCCCTAGGAGTCTAAGACTCTCTAGTGACAAACAAACCAAACAAGAGCAATCCTTCTCTAAACACACGTTATTCTATGAGAGACCAAGTGTTTTCCTATCTTACCTTAGGTCCAACGCTTGTTGTAGCAGTCCAGCCTTGCTGATCCAGATGAGCTCCTCCTTCACTTTAAGACCTGCATACACTAACAAAGCAAACGATTACATAACACCTGAATATTTCATAAAACAAAGCATATTCATCACATAGACCAAGGAGTACATGAAATAATTCATTAACAACAAATCATTGAGAAGAATGGACTTATTTGTATTAAGGAAACAAAAAAGGAACCATTACAACCTGAGCCTTGGTGTTGTGCCAGCTCCTCCCAGGGTCCAACAAGAGATTTCCTCTACTTTGACAAGCTCACCCACTCCCAATATGGCAACAAGGAAGGATAGTGATCTCTCCTCACAAGTCAACAATGGAAGTCCTAATTCCAGCAGCATTAACCCTTTAGAATGTTCAGCTTTCAACCTCCCCTCCTTTGGCCCAAGGCCTGTATTTATAGTGTTCTAGAAGAAGTTATTCAGTTCCAACATCAATGGGATACTCCCTCTTTTGGATGGGGTAGCTCCTCTCTTGATGGGATAAGTTCCTCTATCATAGGGATGCATGAACCATCTGGAGGTGCTCAATACACGTCAAACACTCTTCTAGAAAGCTCTAGAATTGACCACAAGTAACTTTTTTAAGATGAAACTCGCGCCTTTTGACCTTTACAGGAGTACGCACCCATCCCTTGACTTACAGAGTGTACAAGTACGCAGGTACAATGAGCTTGGGATGCGTACACGCAGGCAAGGTAGAGAGAACCTGCGTACCCAGAGATAAACATATTTTTAAGTGACTTTCTCTCTTTTTGAAGTTTGACATTAAGAGCAGAGGTATGAGGCTTGACAAGGAGGATAATATGACTATTGATGGAGCCATATTAACTGCAGATAGTCATGGTGACAAATTTCAGTGTAACAGATTGCCCCCTAAAGTACGAAGCATGTAATAGATAAGGGTGTTAAATCATATAGGAAGGGTGAAGTACTTTATCATTTCGAGGATCATCTTGTGGAGAGCCCGGTCAGAACCTGCAATTTTCAACACAAAATACATGTATTAGATCATATCATCGCTGAGGTAG
>APFE031401972.1:0-22672 GCA_000404065.3 Pinus taeda | reverse complement strand
CACAAAAGGTATGTATGGCAACTTTATATTTGGAACCAAATCAGTTTGTATGGTATCAATGGCTTTGCTCTCGTCAACAATTTATCACTTGGGCAATTTTTACGGAAGAATTGATAGCACATTATGAGGATACTAAAAGCAACACTATATGTGACCATGGATTATGAGTTTTGTTCTCGAGTGAGAAATCTTGGTTTGGGTAAGTGATGAGCCCCAAAAATGGATAATTATATGTGCTCATTCAGCCTCGTAATTTGACTTAATCCATCATTCTCACTAGTTTATTCCATGTTTTTTATTATATTTATGCTAATAGAGTGAATTGGGTTAGTCATTATGTCAACAAGTCTAATGTGTGCTTTATGCAGTCTTTTTGGTCAATTTGGAGACAAAATCAAAGGTTTAAATGAGCACTTGGCAACCAAATTCGTGGAGAGGATTTTTAGGAAGGTGTCTCCTTCATTTATGGAGCCTTACCTCGAATTCTCCACCATGAGCATGGAGTTCAATGGACACCAAATCGATTATCACAAGGGCACCCAAGTAAGTCAAGTAGGACTGTTGTTAACTACAAGTTTGGGCACCCGAGTCCCTAAAGTTTAGGAGGACTGTTCGGGCACTCAATTTGTATCAATAAGAGGGCTTAGGGCCTCATTTTGGTTATAGGCACTAGTTAGTCACTTTGTAGGCAGAAGTTAGCTAGTTTGTAGTTCGATTTTAGTCATTTTTAGGCAGTAGTTTAGCTCTGCATTTCAGCACATTTTCATGTTTTCCTTGTGGATAGTTTTTGATGTAATTATTATTTCTTGAGCAATAAAGATGAATCTAGCTTTGCACCAGCTCTAATCTCTCTTAGGAGGTTGTATCTCTTGGGGTTGGGCCCATCTGAAGTTCCGAGTACCTCCTTTGTTTACTTTTATGTGTCTTTGCTACATTCCTAGAATAAAATCTGTTATTTAGATTAAAATATTGTTTTGTTACTTAGGTCGTTTTTGATGATTAAAATAGTTTTTCATGTTCAGATTCACTTGATAGGTTAATCAGAGGGAAGATATTCAGAAAAAGGCTACCAAGCACCTTGGATCTCGCCTCCCCCTCAGTGGAATCATGATCTGGGACCAAGGTGACTTTGCTGCCAACAAAAACACTTTCTTTGCTTCACCATGCAATATTAGTGTTGGATTCTTAGTTGTCTAACTTGATCTCAGTTTTGATGGCATGCTTAGGTTTATGATTACTTAGTTTCATAGTTCTTTCATCTCATCTCATTGCAAATAAACTTTTGTTCCATTTCTTTGCTGTTATCTAGGTTAGAATAGGCTGACGTAGATAGGTCTTTAATTTTCCATGTCCTTGTTTGTGTCATTTGAAAAGTAACTTGGAGAGCACCTATCATACTTCTCCATCTTCCCATACTCCATCCAACCTACCTACTTCATCCTCCATTTCAGATCCTTGCCTTACCTTTGCCATGTCCCCTCACGTTGACCTACTTTCCATATTATTGTGTAGCATTGCCTTATCTCTCCTTGAACAAATCTAATCGTCCTTATCATTCCTCAGCTCCATCCCCCAAGCCTTGAACTCCCCTACACCTCTATTTCACCTCCATACTCATTTTTCCACATTTTTCCCTCCATCCATGCTCCAAAATCCCATTTCTGAACATCTTGTAGAAAATCACAGAACATCGTGCAGAAATTCAAGAACATCGTGTAGGACCCCTGCAGACTTCCTGTAGAAGCTCACGGATGAGGTTTCTTGATAGCCAAACTCTGTGAAACTCTCTGGAAGGGTGTTAGGGACCCCTTAGGCCCTCTCTGAACCTTCCCAACCTCTTCCAAGCATTTCCTCTCACCGATCCACCTCTGCACAGTCAAAAACAGTAAAAGCACATGCATGATAATTCTAACAACTAATTCAAAAATACAAAAAGATGTTTTATTCAGATAGTGAGAACTTAGACACATGCATTTTACCTTCCTAGAAGTAATGGCATCTCTTTCAGTAGCTTGCATCCTCTTTTTTGCATGAGTAGGACTAGATGGTAAAATTAGGGTTTGCTAGGGTTTGCATTTCCTTTGAGATTTTCAGTTTCTTTCTGCAAGTAGATTAACTTCCTTTGAGTTATCTTTCGTCCATCAATTAAAAAGCTTCTTCTCAGAGCTCATCGAAGTTAGCTTGAGCCCCTGGCAGACTTGTGCCAGTTGACCAAGTGACAGTTGCGGCAAGAACTAGTACTTCTGCATAGAGCACCATCACTTCCAAGTTTTTTATGAACTATCAGGTTGATAAAATTAAAGAAGGGAGTCCGAGGAGTTGTAGCATTATTGCTGCAATATTGGGGCCCGCCATCTCTTTTTGGCGTTGTTGCCAGGGAAGCGTCAGAGTATTGGTGATTTCCGCTTTTCTTCTATTTTCTACTACAACCTTCTGCTAAGTAGTTTATTTCATTTCCACTCTGCAATTTCATTTCCGCAAAAGTAGATTAGACATTTCCTATTTTTATATATTAGAATTTCAATTCCGCAATTTCAATTCTGCAAGCATAGACTAGCATTTCATTCCTGCAATTTCATCTGAGCAAAATAGATTAGTCCTTTCCTAGTTTCATTTCATTTTTGCATTTCATTTGAGCAAGATAGTTAGTTGTAGTTTAATTTATTTCAGTTTTGCAGGTACAAGTAATGGCATCTCTTTCAGTAGCTTGCATCCTCTTTTTCACATGAGTAGGACTAGATGGTAAAATTAGGGTTTGCTAGGGTTTGCATTTCCTTTAAGCTTTTCAGTTTCTTTCTGCAAGTAGATTAACTTCCTTTGAGTTATATTTCATCCATCAATTAAAAAGCTTCTTCGCAGAGCTCATCGAAGTTGGCTTGAGCCCCTGGCAGACTTGTGCCAGCTGACCAAGTGACAGCTGCGGCAAGAACTAGTATTTACGCATAGAGCACCATCACTTCCAAGTTTGTTACGAACTATCAGGTTGATAAAATTAAAGAAGGGAGTCCGAGGAGTTGCAGCATTATTGCTGCAATATTGGGGCCCACTATCTATTTTTGGCGTTGTTTCCAGGGAAGCGTCAGAGTATTAGTGTTACACAGTAATTTGTCACCGTCCCTGTTACCTTTGTTTCGTACATTGGAGGACACATTTATGGACTTGTGACCAGTGACATAACCTAAGAACACTTGCATTATGTTCCCCTGAGTATGTACTTCATATTCCCTGAAGACACCTTTTGCAAATTATCCTTAAAAAGTGCATTTTTTCCATTAGCGCGGGTTCACAGTGTCTTACCCGTGACAATGACTCAGTTCCTTAAAAGGGGGCGCGCCCATTGACGCTCTGTCATAGAGCAAAGCCCGCGCCACCTAAATTTGGTTATGATTTTTAGCCAGCACGCATCCATATGTTTTTTCATCCTTTTTCATGAAGTTCTATGAAGGCAAAATCCTCAAGATAGAGGTTGAAATTCATTTTTTATCCATGACAACTGTGCTGAGCGGCTTTTCAGGGATAATGCCAATCTACAACAGGTGTCCTGGTACAATGTATTTTAATCCCTTCTCCATCTATAAGTGGCCATCCTCATGCATTAAACCAACTAGTTTTTTTAGAGTCTGTGTGAGTGCTGAAGTAATGCTAGAGTGATAGTGAGAATTGAGAAGTATAGAGAGGTTATGCTGCCAAAATTCTGAGAGAGAAGAGGCCACTTTGCAAGGCGTATGTAGCTGCTTGCCCAGTCAGAGTAGGTTCAAGGTCAGAACCTTGGTTGTAATCTTGCTCTGTTTTTACTCATTAATAGACGACTATCATTATGGTTCCACTCATGTGTCTTTATAATGGTGATTGAGTTATATCTTTTCTGACTGATATATAATTGCATTGACCTACACCTTGGGTTAAAGGGTTTCTTCACTATGGTATTTGCAAACATTGAAGATAAGGACATAGTATTTGAAGGAGGGCCTTATTTTTATGCTAGAGCAGGCCTCTATATGTGACCATGGATTATGAGTTTTGTTCTCGAGTGAGAGATCTTGGTTTGGGTAAGTGATGAGCCCCAAAAATGGATAATTATATGTGCTCATTCAGCCTCCTAATTTGACTTAATCCATCATTCTCACTAGTTTATTCCATGTTTTTTATTATATTTATGCTAATAGAGTGAATTGGGTTAGTCATTATGTCAACAAGTCTAATGTGTGCTTTATGCAGTCTTTTTGGTCAATTTGGAGACAAAATCAAAGGTTTAAATGAGCACTTGGCAACCAAATTCATGGAGAGGATTTTTAGGAAGGTGTCCCCTTCATTTATGGACCCTTACCTCGAATTCTCCACCATCAGCTTGGAGTTCAAGGGCCACCAAATCGATTATCACAAGGGCACCCAAGTAAGTCAAGTAGGACTGTTGTTAACTACAAGTTTGGGCACCCGAGTCCCTAAAGTTTAGGAGGACTGTTCGGGCACTCAATTTGTATAAATAAGAGGGCTTAGGGCCTCATTTTGGTTATAGGGAGTAGTTAGTCACTTTATAGGCAGAAGTTAGCTAGTTTGTAGTTCGATTTTAGTCATTTTTAGGCAGTAGTTTAGCTCTGCATTTCAGCACATTTTCAAGTTTTCCTTGTGGATAGTTTTTGATGTAATTATTATTTCTTGAGAATTAAAGATGAATCTAGCTTTGTACCACCTCTAATCTCTCTTAGGAGGCTGTATCTCTTGGGGTTGGGCCCATCTCAAGTGTCGAGTACCTCCTTTGTTTACTTTTATGTCTCTTTGCTGCATTCCTAGAATAAAATATGTTATTTAGATTAAAATATTGCTTTGTTACTTAGGTCGCTTTTGATGATTAAAATAGCTTTTCATGTTCAGATTCACTTGATAGGTTAATCACAGGGAATATCTTCAGAAAAAGGCTACCAAGCACCTTGGATCTCACCTACCCCTCAGTGGAATCATGATTTGGGACCAAGGTGACTTTGCTGCCAACAAAAACACTTTCTTTGCTTCACCATGCATGTATTAGTGTTGGATTCTTAGTTGTCGAACTTGATCTCAGTTTTGATGGCATGCTTAGGTTTATGATTACTTAGTTTCATAGTTATTTCATCTCATCTCATTGCAAATAAACTTTTGTTCCATTTCTTTGCTGTTATCTAGGTTAGAATAGGCTGACGTAGATAGGTCTTAAATTTTCCATGGCCTTGTTTGTGTCATTTGAAAAGTAACTTGGAGAGCACCTATCATACTTCTCCATCTGCCCATACTCCATCCAACCTACCTACTTCATCCTCCATTTCAGATCCTTGCCTTACCTTTTCCACGTCCCCTCACGTTGACCTACTTTCCATATTATTGTGTAGCATTGCCTTATCTCTCCTTGAACAAATCCAACCGTCCTTATCATTCCTTAGCTCCATCCCCCAAGCCTTGAAATCCCCTACACATCTATTTCACCTCCATACTCATTTTTCCACCTTTTTCCCTCCATCCATGCTCCAAAATCCGATTTCTGAACATCTTGTAGAAAATCACAGAACATCGTGTAGAAATTCAAGAACATCGTATAAAACCCCTGCAGACTTCCTGTAGAAGCTCACGGATGAGGTTTCTTGATAGCCAAACTCTGTGAAACTCTCTAGAAGGGTGTTAGGGACCCCTTAGGCCCTCTCTGAACCTTCCCAACCTCTTCCAAGAATTTCCTCTCACCGATCCACCACTGCACAGTCAAAAACAGTAAAAGCACATGCATGATAATTCTAACAACTAATTCAAAAATACAAAAAGATGTTTTATTCAGATAGTGAGAACTTAGACACATGCATTTTACCTTCCTAGAAGTAATGGCATCTCTTTCAGTAGCTTGCATCCTCTTTTTTGCATGAGTAGGACTAGATGGTAAAATTAGGGTTTGCTAGGGTTTGCATTTCCTTTGAGCTTTTCAGTTTCTTTCTGCAAGTAGATTAACTTCCTTTGAGTTATCTTTCATCCATCAATTAAAAAGCTTCTTCTCAGATCTCATCGAAGTTGGCTTGAGCCCCTGGCAGACTTGTGCCAGCTGACCAAGTGACAGCTGCGGCAAGAACTTGTACTTGTGCATAGAGCACCATCACTTCCAAGTTTGTTATGAACTATCAGGTTGATAAAATTAAAGAAGGGAGTCCGAGGAGTTGCAGCATTATTGCTGCAATATTGGGGCCCACCATCTCTTTTTGGCGTTGTTGCCAAGGAAGCGTCAGAGTATTGGTGATTTCCGCTTTTCTTCTATTTTCTACTACAACCTTCTGCTAAGTAGTTTATTTCATTTCCACTCTGCAATTTCATTTCCGCAAAAGTAGATTAGACATTTTCTATTTTTATATATTATAATTTCAATTCCGCAATTTCAATTCTACAAGCGTAGACTAGCATTTCATTCCTGCAATTTCATCTGAGCAAAATAGATTAGTCCTTTCCTACTTTCATTTCATTTCCGCATTTCATTTGAGCAAGATAGTTAGTTGCAGTTTAATTTATTTCAGTTTTGCAGGTACAAGTAGAAAAAAAACAAAAATCAACCAAAAAGATTTTCTTCCATGCCTTGTAGGAGTATAGATAATTCAAAAAAATGATTGCACAACACTGCCACTGCTTCACACAACCAACCTTCTCTCTTCTTCGATGGCTCTGATTAAAGAACCCCTAGGTGGACAGCAAGACATATTTGAAGAACCTCTACAGGAGAAGAAGAGGAAAACATTCCTCTAGAGCAAATGGCTGCAAGGAGACATGTTGGGAGAAGTACCTTATCCAAACATGAATTTTCAAATCAGATGGAAGATTTCAAGAGTGATATGAGGCAGTTTCTTGCCATGCAACTGGATACCTTAGAGATCCAAAGGAAGCAAGAGGAAGCCAAGAGGGCTTTGGTGATTCAACTCCCTAATTATATTTAAGGAAGTGGAAGTGACAAACATAACCAAAATAGCCTCCCATACATGCTATAAAACCTTCAAGAGCCACCCAACCCTTCCAGGTAACGAACCCCTCAGACAACTTGACATTTTATTGTCCTAGACCCTTAGTTCCTCCCATGAAAAGACATGCCAGAAAATGAGACTTTCTAGTAACTCCCACAATAATGCATTCATGCAACCGAGGATGTTTTCAACTAGGTTTGAGCTAGCAACCCTAAATTTTGTGGCATTGTTTCAAGGCCAAGACTTAGGCCACTACCCAAAACTTCACAAAAACTTAAGAAAAGATTAAGAACATTGAGACAAAGTTACTAATGAAAATATTTTAATCAATGACTTGATTGTACCCCTACTAGACATGAAAGGCATTTGGTAAAACATGTCACAAATATGAATTCTAGAAGTCATGACAATATATTTGAGCATAGGGGTCTCATACTTATCTGATATTTGTAAAGAAGAATTGTTAGTTTATCAAAAGAGATGCGTTATCATCTATTAGGTCATATATTCATTGTACATTCATTTCTAAATCAAAACATGATGATATACATAAATCAATTTTGTCACAAGGCATACTCATAACAAAAAAAAATAACATGGATATAAGAGCCTTAAAATCCACATATAAGCTAGTACATTTAAACATGAAATGCCAAAGAGAAGAAGCTATTATTATGAATGCAAGATCCAACAAATGATTGGACTTCCATGAACCACCTAACCGTAGATAGGTTGAAAAAAATATTTATTTCATCCAATCACCCACGTGCCATATTCCAAGCATGAATGTGGGACTCAAAACCAAATGCAATCCATATTTCATTAACCTTTACTTCAATTCCCACCAGATCACTAGGCCCTAAACAAGCATGGATTCCATTGGATTTCTCCACCAACACTATGAAGAATTTTACTATCTCCTAGTCTCTAGGCTTTACCATATATCTCACCATACAATGGTCGGGGATTCTTAGGCCTAGTCAAGATTCCACCCTCCAATATTTACCATATATCCTGCCATTTACTAGCCAACGATTCCTAGGACTAACCGAGGGCACATGCCTCTGAGACTTACTGTACATTCCACCATACAATCATATATTATTTCTATGCCCACCGAGACACACAAAAATCCTACTTTACCACAATACCTCTTCGGTATTTGTTTGAGACACCACCTCACCCAGTTTCAAAACCATCCAAAAATCCAGGTCAACCAAATACAAGAGAACCCATCACACCATGGCTATCTAGAAATGGAAAGGTAAGGTTGAAGAACACTGTCACACCTCGAAAAACCTATGCCAATGACAACAAGAGAACCAAATACAGAAAGGCATTTACCATGCATGCCCAAAACTATCAAGGAAACCACGCATGCAAATTGATTCCTACAAATAATAATGTTATAGTTGCTAGATCCTACTCTTCCTTTCTTTGATACCAACTGTGAGAGAAAACAGAGGATATTACAGTGGATCTGTTGTAGGTTGCGTCTCTTTAGTTTGCTGGATTATAGAAAGGAAGGACTGGCTGTTCAGGGTGGACGTAGCCCAAACTGGGTGAACCACCTATATCCGTGTCTCTCTGGTTTTATGCATTTTCTGTGTTTATATTTATGAAATATTCTATTTGTTCCATTGCTCTGTAATATATAATTTTCTAACAACTAGTATTAGAGTTGAAGGTCTATTTGGCCAATAAACTCACAAGAAAGAAGGGTTCCTCATTCGAGTGCGAGCAATGGAAGAATATGGTAAACTTAAGGTCGAGAAATTTAAGGGCCAAAACTTCTCACTATGGAATATGCAGATGGAAGATTACCTGTATCAGAAAAACTTGTACCCACCATTTGGTGGAAAAACAAAGATACCGACGAGTATGACGATTGAAGAATGGAACCTTCTCGATATAAAGGCACTCGAAACAGTACGGTTCTTCCTCGCAGCGTCAGTCACCCTCAACATTTCGAAGGAAACAATGACAGAGGGTTTGGTTAAGTCATTGGCGAAACTATATAAAAAACATTCGGCCTTAAACAAGGTATTTCTTATGAAACGGTTATTTAATATGAAGATCTCAGAAGGTGGATCTATTTCAGACCATTTAAATGATTTTAATACTGTTACAAGTCACTTAAGTTCTATAACGATAAACTTTGATGATGAAGTTAGAGCTCTGTTATTCTTCTGCTCATTGCTAGAAAGTTGGAATGGTTTAGTAATGGCAATTAGTAATGGCAATTAGTAACTGTGTTTTTGGATCTAGTACTTTAACTTTTGATGATGTTGTTGGTGCTATCCTTAGTGAGGAAATGCGACGGAAAAGATACGGTGAGACATCGGGTAATGCTTTAAGTGTAGAGTCTAGGGGAAGAAAAATGAAAAGAGGAAAGAGCTCAGGATATCACAGTTAATAAAGGAAAGGCAGATCCAAGTCCAAATCAGGGATAGTGTGTTGGAAATGCTGGAAAGAAAGGACACCTAAAGAAAGACTGTAGATCTCAGAAGGGAAAAGAAGGAGATGCACAACAAGAAAACAATCATGAAGTGAATGTGACAGGTGAGGTGTTACAAGATTCTTTGATTATTTCTTTCAAAAATATTACTGATTCTTGGGTGGTAGATTCAGAGGCCTCATTCCATGCCACACCTGATAAGAAATATTTTGATGACTATGTTCAAGGAGATTTTGGACAAGTCCATTTGGGTGATGATAAACCCTGTAAAATTGTCGAAATGGGTAAGGTTCTTATAAAACGACGAAATGGAAACCAATGGCCACTAAAGAAGGTAAGACATGTTTCAGATTTGAAGAAAAAATTGATTTCAACAGGGCAGTTAGGCGGTGAAGGTTGTGTGACAACTTTCAGAGATAAAGTTTGGAAGGTCATCAAAGGAGCCATGGTAATAGCAAAAGGCGAAAAGGTTGGTACATTGTATTTATGGAATGGTATTTCTAACTCTGTTAATGCTTTAACTTCCAAAGGAGTAGATGCAGCATTATGGCATCATAGGTTCGAACACATGAGTGAAAAGGGCATGAATATTCTTAACTCAAGGAATTTGTTGCCAGGTTTGAGGAATGTTGATTTTGACTTATGTGAGAATTGAATTTATGGAAAACAGAAGAGAGTCAGATTTCTCAGAGTTGGGAAAGAAAAGAAGAGTGAAAAATTAGAGCTTGTGCATATAGATGTATGAGGACCTACTCAGGTATCATCTCTCGGTGGCTTTCATTATTATGTTACTTTTATTGATGATGCAAATAGAAAAACTTGGATTTATTGTTTTAAGAATAAATCTGATGTATTTGATACTTTCAAGAAATGGAAAGCTTTGGTTGAGATTGATAAGGGAAAGAAATTGAAGTGTCCCAGATCAGACAATGGAGATGAATATTGCAGAAAAGAGTTTGATACGTATTGTTCAGAGCATGGAATTTACAAAGAGAAGATAGTTCCAAGAACACCACAAGAAAATGGTGTGTCAAAAAGGATGAATAGAACAATCATGGAGCGTGCAAGGTGCATGAGATTGCATGCAGGATTACCTTTACAATTTTGGGCAGATGCTATGGATACTACTATTTATCTAATAAATAGAGGGCCTTCAAGTTCCTTGGATGGTGGTGATTCAGAGTAAGCATCGATAGGTAAAAAGGTAAACTACTCTTTTTTAAAGCCTTTTGATTGTAAGGCCTTTGTCCATATTAATAAAGAAAATAGAACAAAGCTTGAGACAAAATCAAAGAAATGTACCTTTATTGGATATGGTGTTAATGATTTTGGTTATCACTTATATGATTATGAAAATCACAAAATAATTAGGAGCAGAGATGTAATCTTCAATGAAAATGTCTTTTATAAGAATCAGTTGCAGGAAAGGAAACAGGAAAAAGAAAACAAGGAATACACAGTTCTTGATGAGATCACTCAAAAAGTAAAGGTGCGTGAAAATAATAATAAACAATAGCCACAACAACAACTACCTCCACAACAGCAAAAGGCACCCCAAACCCCTGAAAGTGGTGTTAGAAGATCTACCAAGATAAGTATACCCCCTGAACGATACTCTCCTTCATTATATTATTTATTGTTGATTGATTCTGGTGAACTCAAATGTTATGAAGAAACAATGCAGGTTGAAAGAAGGAAGAAGTGGAAGCTAGCAATGGAAGAAGAGATGGACTCCTTAATGCATAACCAAGCTTGAGACTTAGCCAGGTTTCCTGCAGGTAAAACTACATTGCGGAATAAATGGGTTTACAAGCTAAAGGAAGAAGATGGAGGAAAAAAAAGAACTATTTTAAATCTAGTAGCAGTTGAAGATTTACATCTTAAGCAGTTAGATGTAAAGACAACCTTCCTGCATGGGGATTTGGAGGAAGAGATATATATGCAGCAGCGATAAGGATATGAGGTGAAAGGGAAGGCTAAACTAGTGTACAGGTTGAAGAAGAGTTTGTATGGCTTAAAACAGGCTCCAAGGCAGTGATATCTAAAATTTGAAAAGTTTATGTATGAACAAGGTTATAGTAGATGTCACTCGCATCATTGTGTTTATCTGAGAAAACAAAATGATGGCAGCTATATTATATTGTTATTGTATGTAGATGACATGCTTGTTGCACGGTCTATCATGCAGGAAATAAATGTGTTCAAAACAAAATTGGAAAATTCATTTGCAATGAAGGATTTGGGTGCTGCAAAACAAATCCTTGGTATGATAATAACTAAAGACAAGAAAAATCACAAATTAACATTGTGTCAGAACGAGTACATACAAAATGTGTTGAAAAGATTTAATATGCATAATGGAAAACCACTTAGTACACCTTTTGCTAGCCATTTAAAACTTAGTAAGGAAATGTGCTCAAAGACCCAAGAAGACATGGAGTATATTTCTAAAGTTACATATGCATCAGCAGTTGGAAGCTTACTGTATGCAATGGTCTGCACAAGGCCCGATATTGCACATGCAGTGGGAGTTGTAAGCAGGTACATGAACAATCCAAGAAAGGAACATTGGGTGGCAGTGAAATGGATTCTCAGATATTTGAAAGGTACCACAAATCAAGCATTATGCTTTGGTGGTTCAAACATTTCTCTACAGGGATATGTTGATGCAGATATGGCAGGCGACATAGATAACAGGAGGAGCACTACATGATATGTATTTATTGTAGGTGGAACAACTATGAGTTGGGTTTAAAAAATCCAAAGTGTTGTTGCACTTTCAACAACAGAAGTAGAGTATGGTGCTGCTACAGAGGCTAGTAAAGAAATGATTTGGTTTTTTTCAACAATGTTTTATGGGTGAATTGGGTAAGGAGCATGATATGGGCGTGTTATACAACAATATCCAAAGTGCCATTCATCTCGCAAAGAACTCAACATTTCAGTCCAAGACTAAAAACATACATCTCAAGTACCATTTCATACAATTAGTGTTGGAAGATGGAGAGTTGAAGCTGGAAAAGATACACACTAGCCAAAATCCTTGAAATATGCTAAGAAAAGTTGTAACAAGGGAGAAACTGAGAATATGCTCAGTTTCAATTGGTCTTCAAGGATGATGATGAAGATGAGAAATCACCAGGTCCAAAGAGGATTCTGTGTCCAACAAATGAAGCAGCAATGGAGTTGCTACAATCATTCTCCAATTGGGAGATTGTTGGGTGTGGAGCATGATTATTAAAGGTATTTGTTTCAGCCAGATGTATACCCCAGGAATTTTGTACACCTGTCCATGCAGGGGGGTGTGGGGGGGGCAATGCGCCCCGGTTAGGGGGTCCGTGGCCTAGCAGTCCCCGAACGGGGGTTTCGGGGGCAGCGCCCTTGAAGCTAAAAATAGTTGTAAAATTGCCTTGTAAAAGTATAGTAATTTCTACTCAATCTGGGTCGTTCATTAGGCGGATGATCTGACGGTAGAACTTATTTTCAGTTTAGGGTTTTTTGCCCTAGAAGGAAACCCCTCTCTTCGTATGAGGGCATTGTATTGAGGTTGTGTAATAGATGTGTATTCTTAAAATGAGAAACAGAGAGATGAGACTATGAGAGAAAACATAGGATATTACAGCAGCTCTGTTGTAGGTTGTGTCTCTTCATTTTTCTGGATAATAGAAATGAAGGACTGGCTGTTCAGGGTCGACGTAGCCCAAACTGGGTGAACCACGTATATCTATGTCTCTCTAGTTTTATGTGTTTTATGTGTTTATATTTATGCAATTTTCTATGTGTTCCATTGCTCTGTAATATATAATTTTCTAACAATCCAATGCTAGAGTGCTCCAAGAATTCTCTAAGTGTCTAAGAGATTGAGAGAGAGAAGAGAGGAGAACTCCAAAACTAAACTAACAAAAGGTACATACTGATCCCAGAATCCGTTTTATTAATGAGGCATCTATTTTCATCAATTTTCAATTATTTTCCTCTATTTTCCTCCTCACATGAAGCCTATGACCTTTCACCTTCCGTTTCTCCTAATTTCCATTATCTTCATAAATAAAATATCAATTAATGCTCATGCCTTTCAAAATCCTTTTCCATTGCCTTTTCCAGTTTCCTTAGCCATAATAAACCAAATGAACACTTACTCTAGGATTCTTTTCCCAACCTTTAGATTGGAATATATGTCCCGTGACCTTGGTTATTATTTTTTCCTTTATTAACTTTATTACATGGAATTTTATAACAGGGTTGTTATAGAACCCTCCCCATTGGGGAACACTATCCTCAGTGTTCAATGACCCCTATAACCAAAAAAACCATTGAAAGAAAAACATACTTCCCATGGAGCTTTATGACTTAGCTCAATACAATATTTATAATAATCGGCCTATGGAGAAGCAAGGCAACATGAAAAACTTAACAACATGATAACCATAACAACATGACACCTATACTGCTTATTTGAGTTTTATAACACAGCTCATGGTGGTATTTACATCCATATACATATGTACATATAAAAAAACATGACACCAAAACATATACAAGAAACGTTCACTCAACTAGTGAATACAGAAGGATACATAGCTTGCATATGATCTACCATCCCCTATGGAAATTCATCGGGCCCAAACTACTTGCACTGTACTTTGACCTGCCCGATTGCTCGGTTCTAAAGCATGAACATATTTCTCTACAATATACAATGAGGTTCTAGCTACAATTATCCATCTACCTCCACCTGCAATAAAGACCAATAAATAATATGATCAACATCTCTAACATACTTCTTAAGTAATGACACATGGAAAATATCATGGACTTTCACTATTGGATGCAGTGCAAGTTGATAGGCCACTTGTCCAATCCTTTCAAGAATCTTGAAAGGTCTAAAAAATTGAGGTGTTATCTTGTGACATGATCTAATCCTTAAGGATATATTCTTGGTCGTGATGCGTAAGTACACATGTTCCCCAACCTATAAATCCTTAAAGAACTTGTTCCAATCTACATAGCATTTTTGCATGTCATGTGCTTCCTTTAGATTCCTTTTTATTACCTTAATTTCCTATTCCATCTCTGCCAACACATCTACTCCTATCAACAACTTATTCACTAGATCACTAAAAATGATGGGAGTATTACAACACCTCCCATATAGTGCCTCAAATAGACTTATCTTGACTGAATATTGATACCCATTGTTGTAAGTAAACTCAACCAATGGAAGGTACTCCTCCTATCTCCTTTACTAATACATCACATACATCCTCAACATGTCCTCCAATATCATATTTATCCTCTCTCTCTAACCATCTATTTGCATATGGTGAGCTATGTTGAAGGTCAACTTTGTACCCAAACCAACAAACAACTCCTTCCAAAACTTAGAACTGAACTCAAAATCCATGTCTAACATAATTTTCCTTAGAAAATAATGCCACCTCACTAAATCTTTGATGAATGCCTATGCCACATCACTAGCTGAATAAGTAGACTTCACTGGAATGAAGTGCACTAACTTAGTCAACCTATCCACCACATACATGATGGAATCATGTTTTCTAGATTTCCTCAGTAAACCTGTGATGAAATTCATGAAAATAGACTCCCTTTTCTACTCTGGAATCAGAATCCATTTTAGTAGTCAATATATATTCTTGTTATGCTTTGACCTATTGGAAGTCTAAGCATCTAGGCACAAGCTCTATCACTTCCTTTTTCAGATTTGGGCAATGATAAAACTTCTTCACTACTACCAATGTCTTATAGTATGTTTGGTTATCTAAATATGGCTTCACATAAAAATACAAAATATAGTCTTCTATATCTCACTGCCATTCGACACATACATCCTGTCCCTAAATCTAACCAAACCATATGTTGTAAGATAATATTCCACATCTCGATCACTTGTACCCCCATATAACTTATGCATAAGCTCCATGTACCTATCATCCTATTGTATTACTTATAAGATCCAATCATGTAGATCTATCCCATAGGAGCTCATATTCACTATGTGATTCACCTATAATCTCCTGCTAAAATCATCTACAACCCTTTTCAAATCACTACGCATGGCCAACCATCTAGCTTATTTGGCATTCAAATTCTATTGGTCAAATTGATACCTCAATCCACTATGATCGCTCATCAATATGAACCTCCTATTAAGAAGATAGCACCTCCACATATCCAATGCATGGATGATTACTGTTGGCTTATTGGGGCCTAACACAGGTTCGGAAGAGTTGTTAGCCAAAAAAATCTTGTGGTACCAGCCCTTTTGGTAATAGCCCATGGAGCGCGGACTCAAGTCTCACCTGAGGTAGTAGGGGAGGGTGTTCAAACCAGGTTTCCACACCCTTGGGATGTCTTGATGTCGTCTGGATGGGGTCGCGAACTGATCTGTGCCATTGCGCTACTTTGCACGACTATCGGGCCTCTCCGTAGATCAACACCATCGTGCTCTTGTTATTATAAGTTTATTATAGATCTATCCTAATTCTTACTGTCTTTAAGCAAACATTTAACAATAATACCCAATGCGTGCAATCATAAATATGTATAAATTCATAACATAAAAAACAGATAGATTCGTGATAAAACATTCAAGATCAAAACAAAAACTGACTTCTATCCTTAGAACCTTGCTCTATTTATACATTCTAATGGTCTGCGGACCATGCGCAGGTCGACTAACTTTTTATTTTAATAAATTATTTTAGGGCAGACAACCCTTTGACTTGACTCCTTAAAATTTGTGCTCTGCGCAGCTCGCGGAGCATTTACCATACTGTTACCCAAAATTGTGGGCTTAAAGTTAGAAAACCATTATGCGGGGCCTCCGTTACCCAACATGCCCCCAACAAAATCATTGTGACTCATCCCGAGTCACTCGGCTAGTGCGGAAATCTTCGCGCGGAGGTTATTCATCAACTTTTGTGCTTCGCTTATGCTCACAACAAATTCTTCGGCCATCTACTGCACCCGTTGTATGTGAACCACTGACGAATCCATTTTAGGTGTTTGTCCACATTCATATACTACTTGCATGTGTGCTAACTTCTCCTCAATGTTGGTGGAGGCCACGAATGCCTCATCAAGACAAGGTTGTATGCATTGTTTAAGCACAACTTCCTTTTGTCCCGCGACGTCAACTCGTACATTGAAAACCTGGGTCTCCCTCATTTTGGCCAACTTCTACATCATGGCAACCATTTGTGTAGTCCCCCAGACTTGGTCATAAGCCTGTTGTATCTCCCGTGTTTCTTCCTCTACCTGCTGTAGCGTTGGTTCTTCCAAAAAGGATGTGACTGTAATGAGGGATTGATCCAACAATCCCAAGCAAGCTTGGACAATGTTCCCTATTACATCCAATGCTACTTGAATTTCTCCATGGCACTAGTCCCGAACTTATGGAGGTGTAGGTGGCTACACCTTCATCCTCAGTTCCACAATTTATAAGTTTAATTCCCATTGAGCTTTTGTTGCTTCCTCTTGGGTCGTACGAAATATTATGACCATGTGATCAATCTCGTCGACTACTGGAAGTTTTGCTAGCACAGGAAACTCTGGTACCATGCTACAAACCTTCGCCATGACATGTTCCAACTCCTTGCCGCATGCGACCAAGTCATCAAGTTGTAGACTAACCTTGTCCAAATTTGTCTTGTGCTCCATTAAGATTTGGAGGGCACAAGCTTCCCTGGCACGAAGCTTCGTGGTTGCCCCATCTTGCAGTTGGTATAGGGTTTCTCTAGGGAGAGTGGCCAAATTTAGCCCCCAACCCCTCATGTCACCTTCAACATTTGGTATGATGGCGCCTTCTCATAATACTAAAGTGTGCATAGTGGAGGCGTGCACCATTTGCTCCGCTGCGGTTATATCTTCTGCGAGGGTCGAAAGCATCCCTCATGAGTTTCTCACCCATAACGCATACAACTATGCCCTAAGCTACCCCAACACATTTATTTGCTTTTTCATCAATTTCTTTAGAGCACTTGTAGTGACATCCCGCGCCAGTTCACTACTATCCGAAAAGTCTTTCTCCAAGATCTTAGCTGTTTTTGACTTTTTTCTATGCATATGGTGATTCCTTGATGTTCGGCCTCTTAACTTGGGGTGATTTTGTGGGAAGGTCCATGTGTTCCTGGGTCTTTGTTTCCCTCTGCATGTCCTGTTTCGAAGACACTTCCTGATCTCCCCTGGTATCCTCGGTGGTTACTTCCCTGATCGCCTCTTGTTGAAAAGCTGCCTTTTGTCCCTAACGTGTATTTTCCACCAGTTTAGTGAGTCGCAGCTGGATTTCCTTCTTTCGTTGTTGTTCTACCATCATTTATAATGTGGCCACATCCAGGGCATGCCACTCTGGAGGCCATGTTGCTAGTACTTCGTAAATTGCATCGTCTGTTGCAATGAACAGAAGCTTTACCCATGTTTTTTGTGGATCCTTCCATGCCCGGATATATAGGTTATGCATGTCTGCTTTGAACTCAGCCGTGCTTTGCAAATTGTTATATATTTTTGGGGACAACATTGGTCTGCAAGTGATCCATGTCCGGATACTTGCCTCCACGAATATCTAGAATAATTTGATCTCCGGAACCCTCATGACGTCCTTTGTAGCCCAGAGTGAGTTATACCGCACTACTTCAGGTAGGTTCTTCTCAATACTAGGAAATTGGCTACCCTGCAATAATTCTCTAGAAACCAAAAAGATTGATAGTAGCAACCATCCATAATGGAAGGGCTTACCTTTCTCTTAGGTTTCCTTACATTTCGTCAAAAATTCATTGCATAGAAATTACGCCTAGTTGAATTGAACCTCTTCTACACATTTCTCCACAAGCACAATGACAGGTGATGGCACCTCATTTGTACAACATTTCCTCATGATTTTACTAGCCAGTAGCTGGGTGGTGACACACACCCCTTGATATTTGATGATTGCTATGGCATACCTACGCTTTCACTTTTCTAGCTTGTATTTAGCTTCCATTGCTTCTGCGAGACCCACATCACTACTTGTTTCGACTATGTATGTGGGGTCATTCCCTTTAATAGGCAGGTGGGCAATCCCGTGTACTAAATCGGTCATGATGGGAATCGACTCCTCTGGCTAGAGATAAACATCATGTACAAGACATAGCAATTGCTGGATCATAAAATGGTGATGGCGACGTGGTGATAGTGGGGTATCCACCTTAGATTGAGTAATATCGTCTTCTCCACACCTCGTAACCACTTCCACGGCAATAATTTGTCTTCGATCAACTGCGGAAACTTCTCGATGTCTGCGAGATCCAAATATTTGAACTTTATACTCAGTATTCGGCCCAGCGGCAGACCGTCAAACCTTATTTCATCCAGAAGAAGGCGGGTTTGAAGCATACTCTTCGCAACGTCCAAGTCCTTCGGTATCTTGGCCATCCCATTCCATGGAGAGATATATGGTGGTAGTGAAGGTATTTGGAAAGCATCCTCTTCTTCCTCATCCGGTGCTTAAATCTGAGCGATCAAGGTCTGCAAATCTTCCTCGTCCTCATCCATTTCAGTGGTGATTTGTTTTCCCTTTTTGGCCATTGATAATTTACTGAATCGTGGGTGATGTCAGGACGGGTCCCATAGTCTGCTTGCCTTTTCAGGGTCACGGTGTGTGTGGGGACTTTGGAAATTCGGGGGCGGCAACCACTTCTTCTAGTTCGTCCGATATCAGATACAGCTCTTCCATGAAGCGTGCTTGGGCTCTAGTTATGGTACTTATTGGAGGCCTAGTAGTTGGATGTTCAGTGTTTTGTATCAGCTCAAATATCAAATATACCTGTGTTGTCCAAGGGTTTTTAGATGAATGTGTAAATTTGAATGGAACCCTTCCCTACTTTTTCAATTCATTAATATTTTCTAGGTGACATATCTTTTCGTATCTAGCTTGTGGCTCTAGTCTTAATGACCTTCCACCTGCTCCTCTCTACCGTAACTCGAGCTTCTTATCATGAGTAGTGATGGCAATGATCACCTCCAAGCATGTTGATGTGGAAGTGCAACCCGTTTGGTGTGACTGAATCTTGCTGGCTGATTGGCCCTCCATGGAACCCTCTTACTGTGGAAGCCTCCTGTAGATTTGTTTATAGTCTCGTGCCTCCTTTCAACTTCTGGGGGCATTGAGACTGTGCTTTTTATAGCTAGTCGGTGGTCACACCTTAGGTGTGAGATTTCCACTTCCCTACTAGCCCAAGCTGTGGGCACCTTTTGGGTGCCCTCATATCCATTATCCCATCGGCGCTGCTGTATATGGTACACTTCCTAGTTGGTGTGGTCACAACCATGATAGTAGGGTCGCAGCTTGTTTTAGTACCAAGCTAGACCTAACCTGGCCTAGTTCCCTTATTTGTAGATTCACGCTACCTGCTTGTGCGACGCTGGCTTTTATTTTGCTGATATCTTCATCCAACATCATGCTTTTCCTCTTTAGTCATGTCCATTCTTCCTCGATTCTTGAAGCCTTCTACTGCCTTACTGAATGGCTTCCTGCAACCACCAAATTTCTTTGCCTAGGACCTCATGAATTGTAGATTTTATGGTCTAAGTAGTTACTTCCATCACCTTCATCCCCCTCCTTTTTCTGTTGAGTTTATAGGCCCACCGAACCCCTGGTATCCATAGATTATTATTGGGTCATCTTATCATATGGATGTTATTTCTGCTCCCCCTGGCTTTGTAGTGGCTTTGTTGCGATCAGCTGGCAGAATGCATCATTGTCACGAATTTGGATTCTTGATTCTTAGATGGCTCGGTGCGTGCACCATATACACCTGTATCCTACACTACGAACAGATGATCCGCCTACTTTTTCCTCCAATGCATACGTGCACCTTCCTTCTACGTTTGTGCCACGTTCTCTTAGTCTATTGGCATGTCCTTCACCCTTGTGCAGTTATTTCGCACAGTGCCTCCATTTCCGCACCCTACTGTTTTTGCTCCAGAATTGAGATTTCGAAGTGATCTACTAATTTCTCCATGTGCATTGCATCAATTGGTAACTCCATTGCTTCTATTGTTATGCAGCGTAGTGATCTAACCATCATATTACAATTTATCATTCTGACCTCGTGCAATCGGTTATGTCATCACTCGATCTCTTCATCTGGGTCTGATGTGAATGAACTGTCATTTTCCCATGAGATTCTCCTGCCTGCTGTCGAGTTCACCCGGTCCTAATCCTGTGCTATGATCTAGTAGATGCAGTCCAATTCATCTTCACTGTCCTCATTGCGCAAAGGTTCAGTGTAGCACACCCCTTTAGCTAGGTCTAGTGGGACCACTATGCGGAGAGACTTTTTCTCAAATATCATTTTTCGTCTCTTTAGGTTGATGACCCCATTCATGTCCATGGCCCAATCTATCGTTAATAATGTAGGGTAAGGATTACTATCATCCGCAATTTCTATTACCTCAAAATTGGTCTGTGTGCTTGCACCTTCAGTTTCCAGTGTAACTCCTTACAGTCTCCCCATAGGTAGGATCCTTTGTTGGTTTACCATCTGTAATTGGATAAGACACCATTGTAGTGCGGGCCTACAGATGCACTCCCAGGGCCGTTTAAGTAGGACATTAACATCTGATCGCAAATCCAGAATGAGCTGATCCATCTCATGCTCCCCAATCTGGGCAATCAACTACATTTCCCGCTCGGTGCGCAAAGCATGTTTGCCTAGTTTTCGGACCATGCATGGTTTTCTTGACCCTGCACACCTAGTTATCAACTCTTGCAATCCCTTCACTACTTTAGTGTCCCATGGTAGCTCCATGCATGTCTCTTAAAAGATAGTTAGCATAGAAGTATCCATCTCCGGCTCAGCTTGATCCTTGCTACCAGAAGTGAAAACCTCCACGAAGCGCTTCCTAGCTTCCATAAATTTTTCCTTTGCATGCTCCAAATCAAATTTAGGTTGCTTTGTAGGGGCCTTACGAACCCATACATCTTCCTTAAGTTTCTTTCCCTTATCTTCTCCTATATTTGCACCACTTCTGAGCATGATGTTCACATTAGGATCCTCCTCACACAGTTCAACCTTCATCATTCGGACATTTTGAGTGGGAGTAGCCTAAAGCACCCCTTTTTTCTGGATCTGTGCAATTATTGTGGGGCAGTCTACTGTGGTCAAATTTGTAATAGTACGGGAAACATGTTCTCATTCGATTCATGTAATCACACACGTAGTGCCCAGGTCATCCAACAGTGTAGCAGATTAATTGTCCTCGACCTCGTCTGGGTCCCATTCCTCCTCATCCCCATCCGCATCCCTAGAATCTGCCCCGTGCTATTGCTGTAGCCAAATCCTATCCTCGCGCTTCAGTTTGCATCCTGTAAGTAGGTGTCTGATCCATCATCAATTCATAACTTCAACAATTTTTTTCATCATGGCCCATCGATCTACAAAAATTGCAAAATAGCTACTGAGGGGGTTGTATAAGTTTATGTAATAGATGACAATTTTGTGGTGTGCTTTCCTCCCACCTGGCAGATCACGCGCCAGAGTGCGAGCAATGTGCATGGCCTCACTTGTGCCTTTGGTCACAATGGCATTGGTCCCCCTACCAAATAGTTCGTGAATATCGAACAATGATCCTTATCATGCACCACACCTCTGTGTGCGCCTTTGATCAGGGCGCCTTATCCTATTTCAAACTTTGCATCTCTAGGCATAGGTTTTGTAGTTGTGCGTGGATTTTCTGAAATCCCAACCCTAGATCTTGTATTGGGGTTTCATGCAACCTCATTGATGTCTCTAATGCTTTAGCTTGGGTTGAGATCTTTTGCTATGATAGTGTTGTCCTCAGATGTGGTGTCAAAGATGCCACAAACCATGCATAGTGTTGTGCATCCGTCAACGTCATGTTAGCCTAAGGGATTGTAATCTTAAATCTATGATCTAGGTCCCACGGGGTTTCACCAGGTAACATCATTATCTCCTTGAACTTGGTGATTGACAACGTCTCTAATTTTGGCCAGCTAAATACTTTGTTCAATGCATCCAGGATTACCACTATTCCTACATTCGCGTGATTACTAGAGTACTTTATATACCATGTCAACGTGCAATCCTGCAGCATGCTCACCATAGTAGCCTTTCTGATGTTATCATCCATAATGCCTTGGGCTTCCCATACTTCCTTTACCATGAACCATAATTGGTTTGGTTCCTCATTCCCTATGCCTCTAAATATAGGAAACTTGATTGTACTCACCATTCCA
>APFE031401970.1:0-28048 GCA_000404065.3 Pinus taeda | reverse complement strand
TCCCCTAGCCCCTCCTGATCCCCCCATCCGCCCCTCCGTCTCTGACCCTCTCATCATCCCCTACATCTTCCCCATCATCCAAAATGGCCCCCTCTCACTCATATTCCTTGCGGTCTCGCACCCCCCAACTGGATGCCTCCCAAATCGGATTGGGACTGGTACCTATCAGCCCTAGTTTCATTACCACTCGGGGTCGGATATCTCATCTCAATAAGGCTATCAGACATGCGGGAGCAGAAGTAGCAGTTGGCCGACAAGCTACCATTGATGGGGTCCTTAGAGCATCAAAGCCCCCTAAACGGGGTCCCCCATGAAGTGTCTCTCATTCAATTGCAGGGGCCTAGCTAGTGCCCCCAAAAAACTAGCCCTAAAACGACTTTTTGAGGTCGAACTGCCTGACATTATCCTTCTTCAAGAAACCCTCAGATCTGCAGAATCCACCACTCAAGCTCTCTCCCTTCTATCGACAAGATGGATCTACTTCGCATCTGATGCTATTGGAAGATCGGGGGGGATGGCGATTGGATATAACCCCAGGAACATCAGATTGGAGTCATCCTGGGGGGGGCAAGGCATACTCGGAGCAGACATTTTCTCTACGGAACTGGGGATGTCCTTTCGAATCATCAATATCTACGGACCATGTCATCAGCGAGAAAACTACTGGAGGCAATTACTTGGAGGCAACCTGATGTCAGAAGACCACATCATTCTGGGGGGCGACATGAATTTCTCGCTGGGATTTAGTGAATCCTGGGGCTCTATGGCTCAAGTGGATCCGATCACTACCTTCATAAGGAACCTACTTGATCAGCATGACCTCATAGACACCCATGCAGAAGCCCCTACCGACTTGGCGAAATAGAAGGGTAGGCCCTGCTACATTGGCTAGACGACTCGACCGTTTCCTGATGAAAAGCCAGCTGATACAACAACTAAATCATTACAGACAATGGGTAGGCAAGGGAGGTATATCGGACCACTCCCCCATCATTCTGGAGATCCTGGGCACACACCAGAAGCCCAAGGCGCCCTACAAATTCAATCATACATGGATTCAGGACCAGAGCTTCATAAATTTGGTCTCGGACTACTGGCGATCACACCCCATTGACCAAGCAGGCTCGATGGCCAGAGGGTTTGTGAAGAATCTTACGGAGCTAAAGCACTTGGTTATAAACTGGGCAAAAGAGAAGAAGAAGAGGGATGATGCACAGATAGCGTCGGTAGAAGACGAATTACAAAACTTACTTGATGATAGAAACCTGGGCTTCATAACTCAAGATGACAAAACCAGATTGGTGAATCTGGAAAACCAGAAGAACAAGATCCTCAAGGAAAGAGCTGAATCGATCAGACTAAGAAGCAGAGCCATCTGGCTCAAAGCTGGGGATGAAAACTCCCGCTATTTCCACAACTTCGCCAAAGGCAGGAAAGTCACAAATACCATCTGGAACCTCCCCCGACCAGATGGCGGCCTGGCGGACTCCTTCAGTAAATTATCCCATCTTGGTATGGCTCATTTCAGGGGACTATGTAAATGCCCTGCAGGCACAAACCTGGCTGAGATTATCAATGTGGCCTCTCACTTACCCAGGTTTGTCATGGAAGAAGACACTGAAGAGCTAACAGCCCCTGTTACTATGGCAGAGCTGGAGAGCACTCTAAAATGGTTCCAAAGGGAGAAAAGCCCGGGCCCAGACGGATGGACCATTGAATTCTACACAGCTTTTTTCGAGCTTCTGGGAGGAGACATCTTGAAAGTGGTCGAGGAAAGCAGAGCCTCAGGCACCCTATACAACGCAATCAATACCACTTTCATAGCACTAATTCCCAAATCGGACTCTCCAGCCTCATTTGAAGAATTTCGTCCCATATCTCTGTGCAATGTGCTCTACAAAATCATTTCAAAGATCATTGCAAACAGGATCAAGCCCATTCTATCCCGTCATATTGGTCCCCAACAATTCGCTTTCCTGGAAGATAGACAGATCCATGAAGCTATTGGATCTGAACAAGAAGCTATACACTCAATCTGGACGAAACACCTCAAAGGCATCCTTCTGAAGATCGACCTCTCCAAGGCATTTGACAGGGTAAGTTGGCTCTATATCAAAATGGTCCTCATCCACACTGGATTTCCTATGGACCTCATAAATTGGATCATGGCCTGCATCACTACCCCTACATTCAGCATCCTAATCAATGGGTCTGCCACCCCTTTCTTCCATTCTGAAAGAGGTCTCCGCCAGGGGTGCCCACTCTCCCCTCTACTCTTCATTATGGTTATGGAGGCTCTCAGCAGACTCATAATCTCTGCGAAAAGAGCTGGAAGCCTCAGGGGTCTTAAAATATCTGATGAATGCTATCTCACCCACCTATTATTTGTAGACGATATTCTAATACTACTGGATGGCAGCATTCAGGACACTACCACGTTCAAAAGATTACTAGACCTCTTCTCCCGGGCAACTGGCATGGAAGTAAATCAGAGGAAATCCTCCATCACTCTGGTTGGCATTACTGTGAATGAAACACAAAGGGCACTACAATGCTATCCATTCACTCAGCAACCACTGTCCGAAGGCCTTAAATATCTGGGGTATTGGTTAAAGCCAACAAACCAAAAGATTGCAGACTGGGTATGGCTGATCACAAAAGTGGAAAAAAGATTAACATGCTGGTGCAACAGATACTTATCCAAGGCCGGAAGACTCGCCCTTATTAAATCTGTACTTGAAGCTACGCCGGTTTATTGGATGGCCCTGGCATGGATACCTAGGCACATTCTGGCAAAACTACAACAAATCTGCAACAGATACTTATGGGCTGGCAATCAGGACAAGAGAATATTTGCATGGATAAGCTGGGACAAAATTGCAATACCTAAGAAATGGGGAGGCTGGGGACTAAAGGAACTTCCCATTTTTGCCAAAGCACTTGCGGGTAAAATGGGCTGGGCACTTTTAACCTCTCAAAGCTTATGGACTAAAATCTCTTACTACAAATATATATGGCCGTTGAGCATCGAGGACTGGGCCAGACTACCGGCATGGAACAGAGCTGGTATCTCATCAATTTGGAAGGCCCTCCTACACTCAATACCGCTCATCAGAGACAATATAGCTTGGCGAATAAGAGATGGGAGTAGAGCCAGAATTGGCCTTGATCCCTGGATAGGCAGTGGAGGGAGACACATACTACCTCGGGACCTGATTAATCTTCTATCTGGAGGTGGCATCAAAGTTATAGCTCATATTGCAGACCCAGAGCTATCTGATATTTTTCATCAAGCATGGAAATCAGAACTGCAGCTTAACATTCCCAGGAGATGGCATCGGGATTGGAGAGCCTACACAGAGGCTCTAATTGAATCACACATTCGTATCACAGAAGGACCAGATGAACTCTCCTGGAGTCCGGCTGAAACAGGACATTATACACCAAAAGAAGGATACTTACAGATGATCTCTCACAAGCAGCCCGACGCCATTGCTAGTTGGTGGAAGCAGATTTGGAAAGTGGAGGCATCCCCTCGATCTAAAATGTTCACATGGTGCATCCTACGGGACTGCATACCCACAAGGGAACATCTCAAGCGCCGGGCATTGCACGGTCCTACCTGGTGTGTCCTATGCAGAATGGAATCGGAATCCACTACCCACCTATTCCTGAGTTGCAATGCTATATCGGAACTATGGCAACGTCTCAAACTGGCTACAAATTTCGTGGGTGAATGGGGTGGCACTGATCTCATCACAGCTTGGACAAATTGGACAAATCGGCACAAAGGAACAAAACTCATAAACCTTCCCATCATTGTCAATTGGTCGATTTGGAAAGCTAGGAACCGGATTATATTTGAGGACAAGCCGATACACTGGCCTGCGCTGGAAGCAGCCATCATAACGGCCCTAAGTGAGCTACCCGAGCCTATCCCCCACGTTGTCCGTCAGCATACCCCTCCTCCATATATCGATCACAGCACCCCGTGGGCATTCTTTGATGGTGCTGCATCTGAGCAGCGATGTGGAGGAGGCTTCATTATATTCCTATCTGAGAATCACCTGTACAAAATCAAGGCTGGGCTGGGGCCTGGCACCAACAATTTTGCAGAGTTAATCACCCTCCGCCACCTCCTTCATTTCGCCTTGAGCCACTGCTGTAATCACATCAATATTATGGGGGATTCTAAGATCATTATTGACTGGATCAACGGCACTTCTACATGTCACAAGCACTCTCTTAGCATCATTCTGCACGAAGCACTTGAACTCAAAGCAGCATTTAACATTATCACTGTTTCTCATATTTACAGGGAGCACAATAAGGAAGCAGATAAGCTTTCCAGGGAGGCTGCGAGGATGGATAGGGGCCTGTGGGAAATCATGGAAATAAAAGATGCACAGGAACAAAAATTCTACCACCGCCCCTACATAGACCAGGCTTACCCAACAGCGGGACAACACAATTCACAATAGTCAGCACAGGCATGAAGCAGCAGAGACACAGGATATTTGAAAGTTTTCAGTACATATACAGCTTATTAGATAGAATAACACTGTAATACCCTGCATGGTATCAAATACAGTCTATATAGAAATTTTTTGAATGCTATAAACAGCATATATATGACATCTGCTACCGACAGATACAAATGTAATTACAAAGCTAATATAATGAAATTTTTGTGATTTTCCCAGTGGGAAAATATATATATTATATATAATATTACCCAACCTATTTATAAATGAATCCACTTTTGTATATCAATTCAATTAATTAAAATTAAATAGGAAGAAAATAAAAATGTAATTATCATTTTAAAAGAATTTTATTATCAAATAGTGTGTATAATTTTGATAATATGGTTGGTATAAGTTTAATAATTTAAAATATTAGATTATAAATTTAAATTGTTTAATTGTAATATCAAGTCTCCAACCTTGACTACTATTTCTTCTCTCTCGTCGGCGGATTCAACCTTCAATTTCGTTCATACACTCTAACTCTGAGTGCCAAGCGACCGCTTGCAGCAGCAACATAACTGCCAATCGTCCCTCGGAATTAAGGGCCACTGGTGGATGCATGAGCGCATGCACTATTTTCAATACATCCCAATATTGCTGCACTGGGAATTACAATGGAAATAATTGCCGTCCTACTAACTATTCGGGTTTCTTCAAGACGTAATGCCCTCAGGCCTACAACTATGAATATGATAATGAAAGCACCATGTTAACTTGCCCCGCAGGCGCTAAGTACTATACGGTCGTCTTCTGGGGCGCTGCCGCTTCTACCCCGTATCCAGCCGCTTCTTTCCCCTCTGTGGCCGGTTCTAGTCCAAATTCTTCTGCTTCTACCGTCTCCAACCGCTGCTTTCCCCTCTGCGGTCGCTTCTGTTGCAGATTCTTCTGGTATGGAATTTCACTAAGTAGAAGCAATTACTTATGGGCTCATATAGCTGTTCTTTATTTCTTCAGCTTTAAGATTTACACTATTTCGCGCAGGTGATATTGTCAAAACACAAGCACTATGAGCCACAGCAACACAAGACACTCAATTTTCTCCACTACAAATTTACCCAAACATCTCTTCTGGATGAGAACTCCTCACACACGGTTCTCACGATTGCAAAAACCCTAGTATTATGATAATAATAAATATTAAACTTACAAAAATATACAGAAATCTGCTTGTGAAATTGCCTGGCCCTTAATTATTTTTTCCAATCAGAAGAAACTCTTTCTATTAATAGTAAAGAAAGTGATTATAACAGAAAACATGTATCAATATTTCCACTAAAAACAGAGTAGGTTAAAAAGAGAAACTCCAGTCTTAGATGTAACAGAAAAACTGCTTTGAAAGCCTTGCAATAATCCATTATCACAGAAAAAGATTCTTCCTACAAACCAAGAGATAAAAAGCCAAGAGAAGTAAAAGATAGACACCAATACAAATACTAATCAGTGGATCTGAAAGGCTCCAGTGATCTAGAGAAAAGTGGAAAGATGATGATACAGAGAACCCTGCAAACAGACGTGGAGAGAAACATCATCCAACGATCAAATCCATCCAATCCATCGAGAGGCTAGAAAACAGAGAGCTTCGACGGGGAAAGTTGAGATCTTAAATCTGAATTTGTCCTTTCTCCTATAGGATGCTGTTTTCAAAATACTGGAAAGAGATCAGTCAGTCCTCCGAAGAGCAGCCTGCTTTAGATAATTGGTTTGCTTCACCATTTTGTGTTCGGTAGATGTGTGAAATAGATAGGCTGTGGAATTCAGGGATCAGGGATTTAATTTTAGATTTCCAAGGCTCCAGAGAAGGGAGAAAAAGCTAGGTTGTCGAATTTAAAGGATCAGAGTTCTAATTGTAGATTTCCAAGACTCCAGAGAAGGAGAGAAGAAGTAACCTCTCATATTTGCCCGATGGAGAGAAGAAGTAACCTCTCATATTTGCCCACTCAATTATAGACTTGGAATCTCAAAAACAGTGAGCTCCCGTAAACCAAGCCAGCCAGATGGCACAATGTAAGATCTCCCGGAGAAGGCCTCCCTTTATTTATAGTGACACACATGCAGCCGAAACTCTGCGTCTAGGATCTCCGGGAGAAGGCCTCGCCCTTTATTTATAGTGACACAAATACAGTGAGACGCGCTATAACAGCTACCATCAGCAATTATGTAGGTGCACTGTATCTTCGATACACCTCTTTTGACAATCAAGGGTTTGTATCATTCTAACAATAGAGCCATGAAATGAATATATAGAATTACAATAAAATTTACATGACCAGTTTTACCATAATTTATTTATGTTGTTTCAGTCTGCAATTTTTTTAATGATGTTTCCAAAAGAAATTATATTTTTGTTTGGGAAATTCAATAAACTATGTAAGATAGTCAAATTTCAGATCTAGAATTTCAATTTGCTTTCCACCTGTCTTTACATTATAACATCACTTGTAACTCTTCTTTAATTTTTTTTTGACCCTGTCTGTTAGCAAAAACGAACAGGTTTTTAATCGGAATAACCATCAACGGAGCTTTAATAGCTTTAGCAATCATGTTGGTTATAGCTGTTTATGGGAAGAAATTCAAGACTAAACAGAATCTCAACGAAGGTTAGGAAGCAACTTGAAGTTTAGATATATTTTAACATGAGCCATACTGTGAATTTACCCTGTGAAAACACTTCTTTGATATACTGTAAATTTACAAGGATTGCAGACTACTTGACAATTATGCACCCAAATCCAACAAAATTTCGTGCTTTTAAGCTGGAAAAGATAATGGAAGCCACACAAAACTTTGATCAAAAGATTGGGCAAGGCGGTTTTGGATCAGTCTTCTTTGGTAAATTGCGAGAAGGAAAGGATATAGCTGTAAAAGTGCTCTCATTGTTCTCTACAGAAGGAGTTCACCAATTCCAGAATGAGGTAATTCTAGGGTTTTTAAATCATAATATTTTTAATTATATCGACTTATTATATGTGTGTATAATAAACTTGAGTGGTTTCACTTGATAAACATGTTGATCTTCTTTCTAAACTCTATCATAAGAATTTGGTTTCTCTACTCGGATTCTGTAATGAATCGAAAGAGGTTATGCTTATATACGAGTATATGTCTGAAGGGTCCTTACGGGATCACCTTTATGGTAAATATGTTACTAAACAATAACAAATATTGTTATTGTTTGATTGAGTTGTTGTATACACTAAAATTAATTCCAAAAATAAGTTTAAAAAAATGTATATTTGAGCTGAAATTGTTTTCCAGGTCGTAGCGCAGAGCTTTCCCCTCTAAATTGGAAAACAAGGCTCAAAATAGCTTTAGATGCAACGCAAAGTAAGTCTTTAAACAAATTAGTGCACAGTACATCTATGTGATACAAGGTTGGTACATCTATGTGATATATCTACTTTCGATCTTACATTTCAATAAATAATGTTTTAAGCATATTTTTCATGTGATCCACTTCTTCTCTGTGTTGAAAGGACTGGAATACCTGCACAAGGGTTGCACACCAAAGATAATTCACAGTGATGTTAAGTCTGCCAATATCATTTTAGACGCCAATATGAATGGAAAGGTTGCCGATTTTGGTCTCTCAAGGATCTCAGAGCCTTCTTATGCTAACACTGTAGTAAAGGGAACAATAGGATACCTCGATCCAGAGTATATATTCATATGCCCTTCTCTCTCTGTGCAATATTCTTGATATTGTACAAGTTCCGTTAATTTTCTGTTTTTCTGTTCGGGATATTGTGCAGTTATTTCCGGACTCAAATGTTGACTGCGAAGAGTGATGTATATAGCTTTGGAGTGGTGTTGTTGGAAATCATATGCGCAGACCAGCCATAAATGCAAATTTGGGTGAAGAGGAGCTTAACCTCATTCAATGGGTAAGGAATCCGATTAACATTAATCGTTTAAATGCTGAACCTATTTTAGGATTTTCAATGGTCACTCACCAAAATTAGATATTATGTTGATGTCATGTATAGGTGAAACAGCATGTGAAGATGGATGAAAACGCTGGCGACATAGAGGAAATTATAGACAAGAGGTTGGACGGAAAGTACGAGATGGGATGAATAGTTAAGGTTGCGAGAATAGCACTTAGATGTGTGGAGGGTACACCATCCTGTAGGCCAAGCATGTCTGAAGTAGTAGCAGAGATAAAGGATGCCAGCACATCTGAAAATGAGATTAATAGTCCCTCTCCTCTCATTTTGGAGGGCGTTGGATGTATTGAACATAGAGATTTGCAACCGGGCCATGTCCAACCACGGGCGATGTCCAACCGGGCAAGTGGGCTGATAACAGCTCTAACATACCACAAATAGGGAGATGACTTGAAACTTCCAACATATCCATCAATACACACGTAAAGCAGTTCGCTCATTTCTATGAATCAGGTCCGTCAAGCCCATGTTTTTCCTGTTTTATATGATTTGATAATATATTTATAGAATTAGAATGTTTGATAATATATTTATGAAAATTTATATATGAAAACTTGCAGTTAGTGCATTGTATAACCCAACTGCATAAAGTTGCCATGAATGCCAGAGAAACTCCCTTTGCACTTTTGCAGTTATTACCTTGTACAACGCAACAGGAAAACACGGCCGGGAATGCCAGCGAAACTCCCTTAGCTATGGCCATTGCAAACGCTGTGCCTCGAACATTTCCCCGGCAAAAGCCATATAACGCGTCCAGAACAACAACCAAATTTGAATAGTTCTAGTTTGACGCGTCTAGAACAACAAATTTTGAATAGTTATAGTTTGACTAATCGTAAGAGTCATTCACAACCAGAACAACAACCAATTTTGAATAGTTCTACCTTGACTAATCGTAAGTCATTCACCGAGCCGAGAACACACGTTTTTTCCACCGCAGATGAATGGAGCTGGTCCTACTGAATCATTTATGAAGGAGACAGCTGGTGATATTACACTGGAAGTCTTTGAGACGGGCCTACTTTCATAAATGCGATCCGATTTCATGTCTTCTGTGTTTTTTTACCGGAATAGTTGATTTTTTCAACACGTAGCATCCGTTTCTGGGGAGTTTTTCCTTTCAGGAAAATTTACACCTGTCCCGCTCATGCAATTTACCAGTGTCGTTTTGGTTGAACGTGTTGGTCATCTACCTGCTCCATTATACCTTTCGGTTCCGACAGTATATAGCGGCTATTCTTGTGCGCCGGGTCTTTTTTTCGATGCAGTTTTTTCGTGAACCCTTTCAGATCATCACATGTACGCCCCTCACGTCATCTAATCTGTTATTTCCTGCTTTTTCTACTCACATTTAAAACAAGTTTCCGTTGGTTTTTGTCATTATTGTTCGTTTTGTTCACATGTCTAAGCTACTAGGTTGACCAAATTTACACAATGCCCAACATTCTGTCAACGTCCAGTCAACTCAGCCTTCCACTGCGGATTAGTCTAAAGCCCCTCCTGGTGTTTGAAAATGTCCTGCCATGAAGAAAACCCAGAAGCATATCCTCCCTTAACCCAATAACACTCCCTTAATTAACGGAGAATCCAACGTACATGATCCTCACTGTCCTTTTGACTTTACACAGGATCGACAAGAAGCTCTTGACAAATTCAATCAGTGAAATGACTTGTTTTGGTTTATTCAGTTTGGTCTATACCACACCATTGTTCCAATCTGCTATAAGTTTCTAAAATGCCTCAGTTGGTTAGGGTTTTCTTTAGTGCCTCAAAGGAAATTCTTTATATATTCTACTAGAGAAAATATTCTTGAAATTACCCTTAAATTGATTAAAAGGCATTTAAATTCGTAACGACGGAAAAATACACTGTTGATAATATCGGCGATATTCGAAAATATCGCGATATTTTCGGCAAAACGATATATCGCCGAGAAAATATCGGCAAATATCGGAAAATATTGGCAAAATATCGCGATATTTTGAAAATATCGGCAAAATAACGGCTATATTTAAAAATTTGAAAAAATTATTTTTTATGCTTGCCGATATCGCTGATAAGATATTTTCTGGACCCTTGCCGATATTTTCCTGATACCGATATTATCAACACTGGAAAAATATAAGCCCTTCAATGATTATACCCTCACCCTCACCTGTAAATCCCTCCAACAACCTGATAAAGAAAATTTATTCAAGTTAATTTTTCCATCAGGAGCCTAAATTCCAGAGCTAGCATCTAGTTACTCAATAACTTCATTTTCAGAAGTTGTTTAACAAGTTTTGGTTGTTATTTCATTTCTTCTGGGGAGATGATGTAGGGATGGCATATGATCATACCTTGGGATTTCTTAGTTTAATGCTCCATCCTGATATAGTTCTCGACATTCCTACTTATCTAGCTCGAGCAATAAATTTTCAGTTTCAGAATTTCCAAAATACTAGATATTTCAAGTACCCTTAATATCTGGTACATTTATTTTTATATGTACATGCAAACAAATTTATATATTTTAATTTACATATAACGAATTCCAAAAAGAAAATAAGATCGGTAGTGGAATATACTCATATCATCTGAAGGAAAAATAATAATTAGGGTTTTTCACATTATCTGTCTTCCTTCATGTTTGTGTATTTTCTGTTCTAAACCACCGACAACTCCAATAATGTTGCCTCAAGCAAAACAACCCTTGCAACTTAGTGTTGATACTCGAGTAGCGGATTGATTCTTATTTGAAGATCACACAGAAATAAGGTTTTATGGTGCATATGTAGAACCATATCATTTTCCACTATTTTTACCAATGAGAAATTTCTCCTTAGAGTTTATAAGGCAGAGCCTAAATTTAAATCAAATTCACTTTGTTCCTAGGAAGAAGGGATACATTTTCAAGTTGGAAAATATTGTTGGGCCTTTCATTATAAATACTAAACAAGCCCTTGACCAAGTGGAACAGATGATGAAGGAATTTTGTTTTGAAAAAGGGGAAAAGTGGCAGTACGACCCTCATCATGTGATTTCAAATAGAGGGGTTGAATCTAGTTTTGTACCCTATGTTCATGAAAGTGAGCTAGATCTTGAGAGATTGGAAAATCAAGAATATTGTTTGGTAATCAATTTGCTTAAACACCTCAAGGGATAAGCATTGAGACTCCTATTGTCAAAGAAAAAATCTCAATAGAACTGCTCCAAAACATGAAGATGTGGAGATGGAAGATATGCAACAAGAAAAGAGGGCTAGAATTAAAGGAGAAGAGGAGGAAGAAGTGATGGAAATTAAGCTGATAGAAACACCCTTAAAACAACCTGGTTATGAAATGTAGCTTGAAAATCCAGAATGATCAATTCCCCCTTCCACCTCTACAGAGCTTACACCACACCAAGTTGGGGAAGCTCCTTCTCAGATAAATGTTTTGCAAAAAAACTATCAACAAATTGAGGAAACAAATATAAAAATGAGAATTAAAATGACAGCCCAATTGTCAGCGCAATCAACCTCAATTTACCAAATCGGGTTTCTTTCTGCAATGGACTTAGAAAGAAATCAACTAAAGTTATCCCTCTTGCATCCCACTCAAATAATTTTCACAGGACCATATTTTAAAGCCATGAACCTGTCAAAAGATTAATGATGTTCCTTTATCTGATAAAATCAATTTTCACAAAAGGCAAGTGAAATAACTTATAGTTACTTAAGTAAGAATGTCATGACAATGACCAAAACTGAAAAAGCTACTTGAAAGTACCACAAAGCAATTGAGACAAGAGAAATCTAATTCAAGAGCTAAGAAAATGCAGATTGATGAATTCAAGAAGCTAATTGTAAAGTTGGGGGTTGATCCAGAAGATAGAAAAGCAGTTAATGTGCTACCGAAAAGCATTGAATATGAAATGCAATCCTCAAGGAAAAAGTTGAAAGTGCCTGGGTTTGAGCATGCCCAAACTGTTGAGATGACACAAGTTGAAAAGGTAAAAGAGTTGTTGATGGGAGAATTGATTGATAGAAACAAAGAGATTGTCATTTTGTAAGAAAAAGGTACAAAATTTAGATCATTCAATTAAAAATATTTTTTTTTACATTTGTTGTCCTGAACCATATGATCCTTCAGAAAAGTTAACAAGGGTAATGACAGAGCTCATGATTTCAAAGGTTGAATTTAAGAAATCTCAGGGTAGCCTTACTAAAATAAAAGAACAACTAAATATAAAAGAGAGGCAACTAAATATAGAAAATGAAAATAATAATCAAATGAGTAATAAAAATAAAGTTGTAGAGTATGAAATCAAGTATTTGAAGGCAAAACTAAAAGGAAATATTTACTTGATTGAGGCTAGACAAATTATTTGGGATGAAATTATTTGGTAAGTTCAATCTGTGTGGGAGTATATTCAAATAATTGCAGAGCAGAAAACTGTGATAAAGGGATATGAAATAAGCATTGGAACGTGCAAGCAACATGTACAATAAGAATCACTTGAGGCTAAGAAAACGATCAAATACCTAAATGTGAAGTCTTCAACTAAACTAGGGCCAATAGATATTACATACAAAGTTGCAATGATCATGGAGATTAGCAAAATGAATGAGAAGAACATACTTTGCATTCAAGCTGAAAACAAATTGAAGGAAGTTCAATGTCAGTCTCTTTCTTTGATCCCAATTTTGATTAGAGGGTGGGAGTTGGTTTACCTAGTTGTTGGGATCAACAAGGGAATCTACTTTCTTGGGAATCATATGAAAAAGAATTAGTGGTTGTTAAGAGCATGGCAAATACAACTCATGAAAAGACTGGAATATTAAAAGGGATATTTGCGGTAAATTATTTACAGAGCGATTTTCAACTCTTTTGGTTAATGAAAACATCGTTTGTTGCAAAGCCTAACTACACAAAGCTTTCAAGTTTGAAAGTTGCATTCCAAAAAATGATCCAATGTAAACTCCGAGACTAAGTACTTTGGAAGAAGTGCGATGGGATGATTACACCCATCAGAGTCCAAGTTGTGGAACTATGCACCAATCCTCAGGGTCAATGTTCCACTAGTCATGCGGGTTCTCAAAAATGAGAAAGTTTTATTTTTGTAATGTTTAAAAGAATTTTAGTTTAAAGATAGTTAGGTAGTTATGGAAGTTTTTGACAATTACTTTGTAACTGATTTTATGTAATATTTAAAAGACATAAGAACCACTAAGAAGGGGTTCAATGTTTGGAAATTTTGAGCACTTGTATAATGATTTTGTTTGGTTGGAGAGAATAAATAAAGCCACCAGATTGATTCCATCACATTGGTATATTATAGCATGCATTACTTCTCTTATGTGTTTTCCATGTTTGTTTTCTTCCTATTAAACATGTGTACGATGGTAGTAGGTTTATTTGAGCAAATTACATGTTTATTTATGTATCTTGAGCAATTACAGTAAATACTTGTGAATTATGTTCAAAGACACCCTAATAAGCTCTCCATTGTTTCTACACTTTCATTTTTAGTTTAAATAATTCATATTTTCATTTTAGGGTTTTAAATTTGGATTCTTTTAAAGCCCAAGTTGGAAACCCTAAATCTTTGGGTCCTCTTTCCAACTTAATAATCAAGGTCTGTGATTACCGATATAAGGCGAATATGGTCATAAAAGTTCATCTCCAAGATTAAGTTTTTGTTACACAAGGAAATATAACACCATTGGGCATATCAAAATATATTTTAACAATTTTTTAAAAAGTTTCAAACAATTTTGTGGATGTCTTGATTGCTCCTTCTTTCAGCTGAGAATTGTATCCAGGAGTCAACATCGCACAGATGGTAGAACTTTGTAGTTTTCAAACAAGGGGCGAGGAATGGATTGGACTGGAAGCCACCCTGCGCATATGAGGAAATTCCACCCACCGCAAACCTATCCCTCATATCCCGAAACCCACAAACGAACCCTGCAACCAAGCTAATGTATGTTAATTGTATAAGGTTCTCTAGAATTTTCACAAGGCGAGCACCAAGTGAAGTGCCCTCAACATGCTTGATTCCTGTTAATGACGCATGGGAGGGGAGTTAAATGACATCACCGAGCCGATGTTCTTTCAGCTACCACCCCCATCGAGGATGGTTGAAAGTATTCTTTATATATACATATACTCGGGATATATATATACGTATAGTTATATAGTAATATTATAATATATACCTATGAAATTTTAAAATGTGATTTATAAAAAAAAATCCCCTTTTGGTTTGAAAGTATACTTGAATATTTTCCTATTTTGCATTTTTAGGTTTTATTTTATTCTTGAACTTTTCCCCGCTAAGAATCCATTTTCATTTTCATCATGGTCAAAATGGGAAGAGTCTCAAGAATGCACAAATAAAGTATAAAGCTTCATTTAAATGAATAAAAATGGAATTCAAACTTGTTTTTGCATTTTTGTTTTTATATCTAGGTTACTTTTGTCTTCGAACCCATGGATAAGACATAATTTGTTCCATAATATTTTGGGTGGTTTTGATTTGGAATTAGAGATTATGAAGATTTTTTTGTTAATGATTTATTTATATTGATTCATAATATTTGTGGTGGGTTTTGATTTGGAATTAGAGATTATGAAGATTTCTTTGTTAGTGATTTTATTTACATTGATTAATAGGTGTTGTCTATTTTCGATTATGATTTTAGAAATTTTAATTATTTAAAAGATAAAAAAATATGGATAGTACAAATTTAATAATGTGAAAATATTCATAGTCATAAACATAATGGAAAAGACAAAATTAATGATTTTCTAACGATTTTTTCTTTTCTTACCTCTACTCTTCATATATTGAAATTATAAATTCTTAAGATTGCAAATAACATATAAGTAGTTTGATTGCTATCAACATTTATCAACTATTTAATTATTAAGTATTTTGATTGATATTAAAATTTGATCTATTCTCCAATCCTAACAAACGTACGTGATTTGGACCGAAGTCTGTGTCCAACGTCGTGTTCTTTCCTCTAGGGTATTTTGTGGCTCCTGTCAGTGGATAACTGATGGATCAAATATGCAGACTCCAATTGCTCAATCTGCTTGCTTATTTTATGCGAGATATTGACACTTTCAGCTTAGATCTATCAAATCACCATATTTTAAGTGCGGTATCTAGAAGGGGCGGGGAAATACGACATCGAGGCAATGCTGTCAGACTATGGAGATCAGATCCAAGTCTTGCAACCTTGGATCTATTGCTAGGCCGTTTGTTGGCAATAGAGGCGAGATCAAGCCAAAGCGCGGGAGATGCATGGAGTAGGTGGTGTAAAGATCCCCATCTTTATGCTCTCGCATATGTGGATTTAGTTGGAGGATTCAAACACCATCCCAGATCTACGATATGGGCCACTCTCCCTCCAGATCCTAGCTGTAAATATCAAGATTCATATTAGGCCTATGAAAAGGAGTTCCAATTTTTTTTGAAGGATCTAAATGGAAATTCAATCCTTATAGAGGCTCGACCAATAGATCTGGTATCATAGTTGAAAATGAAGGTGCATGAAAAACTAGGTATTCCAACCAATATCTAGACTTTGATTTTTTAGGGTAAATCACTTCAAGATGCCCTCAATCTAAGTGATTATGGCATTGAGCATAATTCTACGATTATTACAAATTTGAGGTTATGAGGTGGAGCTCCTAGAATGAACAATCCATCATCATCAGCTACCAAAGGTCCAGTTTCGTTTAAGGATGCAGAGAGAGGGAAAATTGCCACAATAGATAAACAATCACCAAATCCGACAATTCCAGTTGCTTACTTAGTTAATAAGATGGAGAAAGCTCCAGATCTACCAATTAACTTGCCTAAAGTAAGTTCTCTCTTCATTGTTCTACAAGCCAAAGCTATTATATGTCGCTTTAATGGCTTCTAGCCCAATTCAGAGGAACTCCATCAATGGATCTACCTCAACTGGACTAACAATTGCGATATTTATGTATATGAAAAAGGTTTTTTTGTGGTTCAATTTGACACTAAAAAAGATATGGATTATGTCCAAAATAAAGGACCATGGTTTTGGGGAAGGGCATGTATTTTCACAATTCCATGGTTTCCTAGGTTCGATGCCACAACAATGGTAGTTACAAAGATGTCGGTATGGTTAAGGTTACATAATCTCCCCCTCCCCTTTTGGCATCACCAAGTCTTAGAAGGCATTGGAAACTCATTGGGGAGATTTCTAAAGATGGATAGGGAAAGAATGGACAAAGGTATTTTCACTTTTTCCTGTATATGTGTGGAGATAGACTTGAGCAAAGGTCTACTAGATTGCATCCATTTGATCCACCAATAATTTAAGTGGTCATAATGGTTAGATTTTAAAAACACTGCTTTTAGGTGTTGGATCTGCCAATAGACAAGACACTTGCAAAATTCATGTCCACATGCAAAAAAAATGGGCAAAGAAGAGACCACAAAAGCAAAAGGGTTGGCAATTTCCAAATCCGCCTCTTTTGAGATGATTAAGACGAAGAAAAGGACAAGAGGCGACAACAACCAAAGGCGCAAAATCAACAAGGTTCCCACACTGAGGGAGAATAGACGCAGAAGGGACCATCAAAACATGTAAAGTTTTCTACTAGCCTAGCGATGTTCCAAAGTCTTGATAATCATCATAGAGAAAAGAGCAAAAGCCAAGGAGCAGGTGGAACAAAGCAGACACACGTCTTAGAGAGCTCAGACTTAGACAAGGAAGTGCCAATAATTTCAGAAGGAGAAAATTTAGCCATAGTTATGGCCTCTCCAAACTCAGGGGTTTGGCACAAAGTTCAAAAGGAAAAAGATAAAAAGGAAAAACCCAGATTAACTGGTTAAGGTTTCTTCTGGTAGCATGGCTACAATGGGTGCTTCAACCACATACAGTGGTCTTTAGGGACAATATATGAATGCAATTGTGCATCTACAAATGTAACTTTTTGTTTTTATTAATAGAAAGTTGTGATTTTCCCTTGAAAAAAAAAATCTCTCTCACACACACACATATATATATTGCTATGCTAGTTGTACTTCTATTTTCGGTTCATACCTACTTATTTTGTTCAGACAAGCTACCATTAGAATTTGTCTATGTTTGATGGTCATTCATGGAATGGAAGTAGGATAACCTACTTGAACTCAAAAGCAGTAATGAAACAAGTCTAATATGCAACCTTCCTCTCTTATGCAAAAAGTTATTGACAACTCAAGTTATTTAAAAATTAGTATTTAAAAAACTTTCTAAAATTTTATTAAACCCAAATCGGTACAACGAGTGGATTTTATTAAAATTATAGAAATATAGATTTTTTTTGCATTAAAAATGGTGGACAACTATCCACATGACATTCTCTTGTCCAAAGTTATGACACTTGGCCAATAAATTTTTAATTAGATTTTTTTAAATATAATTTTTTATATCTCATAATTCGATTTAAAGCTACATAAAAATAGCCATTGACCCAATTAGAAAAAAATAATTACATTTTAAGAAATTTAAAAAATATTTTGTAATTTTCAAAATATTTAATTTAATCCTTATTTTTTTTCAGAACTTTAATAAACTCATAAAATTTGCTTAAATATTTCAAAAGTAATTGAAAGTCAAAATTTTTTGACCAAAATAAAAAACAATATAATCCAAGTTTATAATTTAGTGTCAACTTAAATTTAGTTGGAATATAAATTTTGGTGGAGCTTAGATATCTGTTAAACAATTTATCAAGATAGTTCATTTTTACTTTTTAATTTCTCTTTCATCAAATTTGAATATATAATTTAAATTATATTTTAATAAATGATTTTTATACAATTATTGATATTATAAATAGAAAACCAATATTTTTTTTTTTTTTTTTAATTAACTCTAATTTAAAATAAAATAAACAAATTCGTTAATAAAAATTATAGAAAAAATTGATTCAATTAAACAAGTTTAAATTTAATTAAATATTTTTAATATTAAACTCAATTAAAATATTTTTATGAATTTTAAATTTATTGTTAGTGTCTATTTGAAGTAGCTTATTACAATACCCTAAAAATGAAATCTCACTAAATGAGAAATCTTATGTTCAAATTTTATTTTATCCCTAAATTTAAATAAAAAATAAAACATAATAAAAATATAATCCTATCAAACTAAAAAAAGAAAAGAAGAGAAGAAAAACAAAAAAAAAAATTCAGTCTACATTCCATTGCATTGCTTGCCCTCCTTTAAACTGACACACTAAAATTGCGGAAGACAAGTATTATTCGCATGTCAATTTTGCTCGGTAAGGCCTAACACCTTTAGTGGTCAAATGTATGATAACATATTGCAAAAGCAAACGCATACATCGACATTAATTTCACTCATGAATTGTTCATTTATTTCCTTAACAGTGTTATTAAGAAATATTCATTATCTAACATATTTGTGAATGCTTTGCGTTAACTAAGTTATTCATATATGTGCTCTGTCATTGCACCAGTCTGGTTTTAGATTCTCTTTGGTATTAAATTCACTAAATCATTTTGTCTGGCAATGGAATAAAAGAGGTAATCCTGGGGTGAGCCCTAGAGGGAGGATTCCCCGACTCCTACCACTGAAGCTCGTGTGAAAGAAACTTTGAATTCATGACTAGCCGTTCAATGGAGCATGAAGACTAGTACATTGGATCGAAGGAAATAACTTTTGGCAATGGGCGTTCATGGAATACACATGCCTGCCAGTCCTTTGAAGTCTATCCCAACCTCCCGGGCGGGGTATCCTCAATTTTCTTTCAGAAGGACATCCTGCTGCTAGGGATAACCAACCATGGATAACTAATACAAATCTGGAACTTGAGGGACAAATGGAGCATCTGTGATTGGTCCAGAAGATGTGGACCAGGCTGGACTCTAACCTCCGGACAGAAGAAGGACATACTGCTAGGGATAACCGGCCATGGATAAATAATAAAAATTTGGAAATTAGGACAAATGGAGCACTTGTGATTGGTCCAGAAGATGTGGACCAGGCTGGACTCTAACCTCCAGGAGGCAGAGTTTTAACAACCCAAAGACTCGGATAGAGACATCAGACACGATATAAACGCCCTGAAGGGAGGAAAAAAGGGGATTCTAACATTGCTGGTGGAGTCCGACTGGGAGATTATAAAAAATTAGATCCAGCGCTGAGCTTGGCTGTATCCTGGAAGCAGTCCCCTTATGCCCTGGAGTCTAGTTCGGGGGAGACCATTGCACAGTAACTTTGATTGCAGTAGTCTACGGTTGGGAGGTGAGTTCTGTCCCCAATTCATTGCCCATCTTAGTTCAAGAAATGGGATCTCACATGTTAATGTTATCGCAAGTTACTGCCGGTTAAATTTTGATAATCATGTTCTTGCTAAGGACACCAACTTCAATCTTTCATAGACATCAACCCATTTCCATTCGAAGCACATCGATTATTATCACATTGATATTAACTGAGGCAAGAAATAAATGATACTGAGGACAAGCCAAGATAAGAGGACACATTAATATGGCAGAACAATCTTGATCAATTCTTGTATTATTATCTTATTATGATGAAATGTTCAGCAGGATTGATCAATTCTTCTTATTATTATGATCAAATGTTTAGCAGGGAATGAGAAAGTACACATGAAGTCAAATTGACTTGTCAATATGTTGAGTAAAACCGTTATCCAGATGGCAAAGAGATAACCCAGTCAAGTCTGCTTTCCTGAATGATGCAGCCACTTACCAGACTTCAATCCTGAATATGTATGCAGCCTTCTTACCAGGCTTCAATCTCTTAACTGAAGAAGAGGATGGCAAAAACACTGTCCAAATATGATCTCTTATTTCTTCTAGCTATATGAATTTGACTTATAGGAACAAGGACACATGAATCACATATTTTCTGAACCTTGGAAAAAGTTCTGGAAGTTTATCTTAATCTGATTTGAAGTTTTATCCAACTATTAGGTGTTAACTCGAGTGCTTTCTGGATGGGTATATTATATTGTGCCATTGAGCTAAAATGGTGTTTGAACTTTGAAGCTTTATGAGAAGCTAATGGACATATCGCCATTTACACAATATGAGTGCAGATGTCATAAATAATTAAAATATTCCTTTTCAAGTGATTTCTGCTGTCAGAATTTGAGTAGAAAAGGTTAAATACCTAATCAAACGCAGCACAGACCTAACTTGCTATGGTTATGTTAACATGACATCTAAGGAGGATTTGACTTAAGTTATATCAGCACTTTTTAATTTGATTTGCTGGCATGAATGGACTTGCTATGGTTATGTTAACATGACATCTAAAGAGGATTTGACTTAAGTTATAACAGCACATTTTAGTTTGATTTGCTGGCATGAATGGTCCTGCTCTTAGTCAAGTTGGCTCCTCCATAATTGTGTCAGGCATTGAGTTTTTGCATTCAGCGGGCTTCTCATGCAGTGGATTCTTGTGTGGGTTTTGGCAGGCAGCCCCTGGACAGTTCTCTGCGTACTGTGGTTTCTCTGACTCATGGTTCCTGGTGCTTAGCTGGCTTCCTTGAATGCTGCTCTAATGAAACTATTAAGGATTGTGGGAATATACTTTCTTCTGCACTGGTTTGTGTGCCCTTGGCTACTTTAACCAAAGATTGATATCAATTGCAATCGGGTACCTGGCATTCTGGTGCCATTCATGCATTGTCTTCCCAAATTTGTTCTGGGTTGCCAATTGGACCTCCAGTTGTGGTGTATTACTTGCCTGCTCATATTTTGGCTCTAGAGTCAAGTGCATTGATTCAGTCTGCTTTAGTGACTGGAAATGTGCAGGGGTGGGTTGCTCTGAAGAATGATCAAGTGCAGTAGCAAACTCGGTGGGTTGGTTTAAGCACTGTTATTAGCTTTTATTATAAAACAGAATATATATATTTCACTGTCTTGACAGGAAAATTTTGTTTGTTTGATTATCAAATAGCAAAGGTGCATTCTCTGAGTATGTTGATGACATAGGCAGACTATGGCAGTGATGCACTTATTGAAATCCATTAGACTTAACAGTTTTAGGATTTCAGGATTGGTAGGGATGCATTTCCACTCGATTTTGTGATGCATGATGGTATAAAATTGACATGTATTTAAGAATCTCAAAGGAAAAAAAAGGAAAAGAAACTTTTAGACCCCATTCCCATAACCACACTTTTGGAGTCAGTTCACCATAGTAACCACTCACTCTGGTTATCAGATGGGTAAGGAGGTGTGTTACAGATACCCAAATATTATTGTCTTAGGAATTGCCAACAATGACATTATTGTCAATATGATCTTCAATTTTATGGTTCTCTTAAAATTATATGGACAGCTATAATAATACATAAATTACCTATGTGGGTCATTAATATTATCCTGGCCAAAAAAAATAAACCCTCCGAAAATTTGATAATGTTTGTCGATAATTTTTAAAATTTTGGAAAAGAAAAGATTATCTTATTTAGGCTCTCTGAATGAAAAATGTACATCCATCAGAAGCCAAGACTTGTGTCTCAGTTAGTTATGTTTTGCCTCTTTATATATAAAGAACCACCAACCATATCCTTTCTCCACCACATATTGCCAATTTCCTATGTAGCATGAGAAGCGCTCCTAGAGTATTTGCAACCTGTTTGTGGTGTTATCCGTTGCAAGGGAACCTGGGGATTGGAGCAGAATGTTCCTAATCTGGGGAGAATGCCATCGAGAATGGTGGGCACATTCCAAATGATCCCCAGATATCTAGGGTAGTTTGGGGAACATCCCCCAAAATTTCCCTCTAGTTGAGGAATGTTCCCTAGAGAATTTCACTTGCACTGGTTTATGTTTTTGTCATGACTCATTTCAAATTTGGTGAATGTTTCACGTTAGATTTTAACATTGTTCAATAATTGATTAATAATTTAAAAGGGATACCTGATTATTTTTTAATTTATGAAAATATGTATTTGTTGATTGTGTGATGTATCAACTTTCCCATTTTCTAAAAACCTTTGTTGCTGAACAATTATAAAATGTAGCAAAAGAGAACAGCAAATCTTAACAAAACATTATTGCAGTATGTTACAAGAGTGGACAGTGGTCGTTTCCCTGGTTGGCCATTCTATCTTTGTGGACACTGCTTGATGGGCAACTGCAACCAGGTAGCTGCCGAGTTTTTTGGGAATAAGTAAGCATACAGTTAATGTTTGGATTATGGTTAATTTTCATTAGAGGCCATGTGCTGACCTTCTCTTAGGTGTATCGGTGGTTTTGTTGAGCCTACATATGGGTAATACACACTTTATTGTACTTTTCTATATTTGACGAGGTTAGCCTAGTCATCCTCTTGGGTCTCCCCTAGTCATACTCTTCATTTGTAAATCATTCATTCAAGTCATTCTTCGATAAAGGTCCTGTTGAAGGAAGTGTAACTAGGTTCAGTCTTCATAGATGTACTTTTGATATTTGCACTTATTCAAGAAAAGAAATATTATTTTTATAATATATGTCAATGAGTTTCTTGCTCATTGAACTAAGTCTAGCACATGTCAAAGTGCTATAGGTGAGTCAAATAGTCAAGAGAAAATATTGAAGGCCTTAAGGGCATGTTGCACTATGTATACATATATATAAAAGTCAAAGGGAAACCTGCAAGCAAAGTCAAGTCTAATCCTATGTAAGGACACCTGCAAGAAGCTCTTTCAAGCATGCTACACCACCATGGAAAATGTGTGAAGTATGCTCAGCAAATCAGCCACCAAATGCCCTCCAAATCAGCCTACAAACAGCCCTCCAAGTCGGCCTACAACTTAGAGGACAAGTCGGCCTAAAGACAGCCAGACAAGTCGGCTTAAATGGAGGGACAGTCCTCTATTTATAGAGGCTGTCCACTCCAATTAGAACGCATCAATTGTGCTCTGAAATCCGCATGAGAAAGACAACAAGAAGGACGAAGATAGGCCAAGGAAAAGATCTGTTAGGGTAGCGAAGAAGGAAGGACAGCGAAGGTGCAGGGCTGTTTTCTAGGGCAGAAAACAGTCACATGTGCGAAGGAATGAGGGACAGTCTGCGGCTAGAGCAGCAGAGAAATTACAGTGGTATACTGTTTATGGTTTGGGCTAGTAACTAGGCCTACAAAGGTCTCCTACTTTAGCGTGGAAGAAGGACTCTTAAGCAAAGTAAGGAAGTGATCTAGGTGGCCCTAGAGACACACAGGACAAAGAGGGCTTATGAAAGCTCAAAAATCAAAGTGTTTGGATTATGCTTGAACTAGGTTCATGTTAAATAACTCTTCGTCATGATCGCGGTGGTGTGAACGGTTCGTCAATCCGAGTCCAGATGAGGAAGATAGAGGCAGTCAAAGTTTTGGTTGACTTTTGTTGACTGGGCAGGTTAATGGAGACACAATTTGGACTTTTTCTGGCGGACAGAATCCGGACAACTCCGACCAGATTCCAGGCGAAATATTTGCTTCGTTAAAATGACTCCCACGCTCAAATTTCGGAAAATTAAAAAAAAGGCTATAGTATTAAAAATTAAAAAAAATAATATAAAAAGGAGGTGGTAGGCCACCACCCCCACCACCCGACGCCTCTCTATTCACCATACATATCAAATTAAGAAACCGGTGGGAGTTGAACTCACGGCCAGTGAGAGGGCTGGCCCCACCCACGCGGTGGCCCCACGGTACAACTCATATAACGTGCAAACCGTAGCTAATTCAAATCGTAACCATGCCATCCAACCAACAATGCACCCTGTCTAGTTAATAAACAATGGTGTAATGTAAAAGGGGAGGGGCAGGATTTGATTCCCCGACCCCTCCTCAACCATTTACTATTTTACCAATGCGCCAGTTGGACTTCTGTTGTGAAGTTTGCCAGCAAAATAATACCTAAACCATTTCTTTATCAGTGTGGAATGAGGATTTGAGGACGGGAACAATGGTGTAGAACAACGGAACAGAGGCATGGGAGCATGGAGGAAGAAGCACGGCACAGATTTTGAGACAGGGGAGGCAGAACCTTGACATGCATTTTGAGGTAGAATATTCTTTGATGCTCGAAGATTCTTCGGGGAGGTAAAAATTCTTTTTATCAGAATGTAACCAAGTTTACAGTCAATTTTTTTCAGATTTTCGTAAAGAATGCCATAGTGAGGTCAGATTTTCCTTTTGAGCAGTAGATTTGCTGGTTCCCAGTGGAGGAGAATCTTTGAGGGAATCTTCCGGATTCCTTGGACGCTGAAATTTGCCCGAGACAGAATGCAACCAACTTCATACTCATTTTTCTCAGAATTGCACAAGGAACCTGATGGCGTAGTTAGAACTTTGATTTGAGCAGCAGATCTTCAGATGACTCGAAGGAGGGAATCTTTGAGGAATCTAGGGGAATCTAAAAGATTCCTTAAGCCCCAGATTCTCACTTTCTCATAATTCAGAAATTTGACAGTCGATTTTGCACTATTCGACGCCACAAAACTAATGGTGTATTCAGATTTTCCATTTGCTCATTTCATTTTTCAGCCACTTTTCTAAGTGGGGTGTAGGTGTCAACTTTCGACGTGCGAGCTGTCATTCCATGAGATTCAACGCCGTGAGATCGATGATACGAATGACTTCAACAGCTTGACATCCTCTTCTTCAGATGGCCCGTGCATGTGAGGTATATGCAGTGTGTTCATGTACTTCCTTTGCTATGCATTGTGTGGCATAGATCCCTGTTTGATGTTTGATGTGGGATCCTGTTTTTTACTTGTCTCATGATTCCTGCTTGATGTGATGTAGAATCAGCTGTGTGATGTACTTGTTGTCATGATTCGTCATGTTTTGTTTGAGATCCCTTTGTTGTGTGTTGATGGGATACTCATGTGTCGCCATGCATGTTTGCATTGAGACCCCTTTTATGCCATGTTGGCGGGATGTTCATTATCATCATGCATGAGTTTGTGTCATACTGATAGGAGTCCTTTTGACTGAGAGTTTCTGTAGCGGAACATCTCTTGGAGCCACTCCTGCGTGAGGGCATTTTCCTTGTATGATAGCGACATCAATTCTTATGTACATCATCACTCTTGGCAGCAGTTAATGTAGCGGCTTACACCATCTTGACACTGGGGCGCGGAGACGTAGTCCCTCCTGGACGAACTCCGTTATCAACGTTTTGTTATTTCATGTGCTGACGATTGTCATGTTCCTCTTCTTTACAACATGCAAATGTATTCATTAATGTTCTTAAAAAAATGCAATCTAACACATCACGAAAATAAAAGGTTTTGAAAGGGTCCTTTGTCACACCCGGACCCGGATCAAGTGGTATCAAAGTGGTCTTTGCATGAATGTGAATTGTAAGCGTGAACAATGGAATGTGCAGCGACAAAGGATGAAAAAACGACGTACGAGACCATGCTCAAAATTTCCATAAGGGTGGAAATAATGTATGAAACTCTACAGAAAGAGACAAAGGAAAATAAGCGATTGCAACTTTAGTTGCAACCCACGGAAGAGGCCCTGGAAGAATTGAAGCATAACAACCAAAGTCTTCAAACAGATAACGTTGAATTGAAGATGCATCTACATGAAGAGTATGAGGAAAAACATGGTTTGCTACGACAACTGCAAGCTAAGGACAAGGCCTTTGGAAAAGCTGCACCGTGACCCATGTGAGGTAAAAAGTAGTTCTCCATCTTCATGTATATTCCCTGATGATGATTTCGTTGTTTTTGAAAATCTTACCATGGGAATTCGCTCCAAACTGTTGAAGAAAATGGGCTATGAAGGAAAAGGCTTGGGCGTTAATGGCCAAGGCATTGTCAACCCCATCAAAGTAGACGAATTACCTCGTCAGGAAGGACTTGGGTATGTCAGGAAAGAAGTTGGGGAATGTGCTGAGACAACAAGCGAACCACCAACAACAGATGATGAGCAACCCTCATCAGTTCTTTCCAAATTGACAGAGGAGGTAAAAGATGTTGATTTCCTTTCGGTTTCGTCTTCACATAGTATGATTTCTGTTGGAGATTTGGAGATCCCAATTACAGGGACAAACATGAGGCTCCTCACCAGGATGAGGAACAAGGAGGAAGAAGAACTTGGTGTTAATAACCAAGGCATAACTCAACCTTTGGAGGTTGTGCATAAACATCGATTTGTAGGTTTGAGATACACCGAGGGAGAATGCTCGAAGGTGTCATATGCTTCCGAGACATCGTTGAAATTGTCAAGAAAAGAGAATGACGGGAGCACATCCCTATCATCCCATGGCAGGGAAAGAGTTGAGGAAAGCTCTCATCGCCATACTTACACCAGAGATGGCAAGGAAAGGTATAACCACTCTTGACATTTGAATGTTCATTTCGATTATAATCATGTTGTTAGAGATGAACGTGAACCATGGAATTGAAAGACATGTACCTTTTGTGGATTACATAACAATACATTTTCTAAGTGTTGGAAAAGAATGACAACGCACAAAAGGATGAGTCGTGAATGACCCTCTCAACGCAGGCAAAGAAACATGTTAAGAAGATCTGGAGGAAGAAGATGTATTGTAGTCATTGCGATAGAAGTGGCCATCAAAGAGACACTTGTTGGCGGCTCCATCCAGAGCAGCACCTTAAAGACAAAGTGTCGGTGCATGAACCAGGCGAAGCAGTTGTTCAAACATCGAATGCGCCACAAGGAGGCGACCCATTCACCTTGATAAGTGAAAAATGGTTTCTAGATATGTTAGCATCTCATGGTCGTGCTTTTGTAAATCATTTGTTGCATTTTAAAATGTAAAAGTGATGATGTGTTTTCCGTCACTTGTTCAGCGACAATGATGTCTGGTATTTATTTTGAGTAGCATGATAAACTGTGAAAGTGTTGTCGTGTTTCCATCACTTGTCGAAAGCAAAAATAGTGTTTGGCCTTATATTTGTAAATCATGTGTTGCAGTGGTGAAGTGTTTTGCATCACTTGTTGAAGCAACAATGATATGTTGGCCTTGTTTTCATAGCTGGGGTATTGTGTCCATCTTGATGTAAACTTGCCCACCGAGTATGTGTTATAAACTCGTGCCAAGTCTGGGATGCTTGGGTCATTAGTTGGTCATGTAAGACAAGCATGTAATTTGTAGAAACAATGTACTACAGGTTGAGGTTGTAGGTGTTGGCTCATCGTTTAAGGCTCCAAAGAACAAAGTGAAGGAGAGGGAAGCGAGGCCTTTCAGGATGCTTGTGATGCAGATAAGGTACAAAGAAGTTGCAAGTTATTTTTCATGCTTTTGGAGGACTAAAAGCTCCTCAGTGGGGAGGATTGATCCAGGTGGCTCTAGAGACACACAGGACAAAGAGGGCTTATGAAAGCTCAAAAATCAAAGTGTTTGGATTATGCTTGAACCAGGTTCATGTTAAAGATCTCGTCGTCGTAATCGTGGTGGTGCAAACAGTTCGTCAATCCGAGTCCGGATGAGGAAGATAGAGGCAGTGAAAGTTTTGGTTGACTTTTGTTGACTAGGTAGGTTAATGGAGACACAATTTGGACTTTTTCCGGCGGACGGAATTCGACCAACTCCAGCCAGATTCCGGGCGAAATCTTCGCCTCGTTAAAAT
>APFE031401969.1:0-11188 GCA_000404065.3 Pinus taeda | reverse complement strand
ATTTCATTCCAAGACTAAACATATATAGCTCAAGTACCATTTCATACGATCAACATTGGAAGATGGACAGTTGAAGCTGGAAAAGATACACACTAGCTAGAATCCTGTAGATATGTTAACAAAAGTTGTAACCAGGGAGAAACTAAGAATATACTCAGTTTCAATTAGTCTTCAAGTATGATAAAGAAGATGAGAAACAGCTAGGTCCAAAGTGGAGTCATTGTCTAGCAAATGAAGCAGCAGTGGAGTTGCTATAATCAGTCTCCAAGTGGGAGATTGTTGGGTGTGGAGCCTGATTATCTTCTGTATTCAAAGATATCGTTGCATTGCACCCCAGTTCATAATGAGGCGGGAACGTCGCCCATAAAATATTTGTTATAGGGGGGTCCAAGGGGGGCGGTTGTGACCTTTGGGAGCCCCTCCTGGCGGGGGAATCAAGGGTAGTGTCCCCAAAGCTAAAAATAGATGTAAAATTGCCTTGTAAAATATTGTAATTTCGTAGTCAATATGGGTCGTTCATTAGGTGGAGATCTGACGGTAGAAGTTATGTTTAATTTAGGGTTTTTTTCCCTAGAAGGTAACCCCTCACTATATATCACGGAATTGTATTGCATCTATGTAGATCTATATTCTGAGTGAGAAAGAGATGAGATTGTGTGAGAGTGAAGAGGGAATTACAGTGGATCTGCTGTAGGTTGTATCTCTTCAGTTTGTTGGATAATATAAAAGGAAGGACTAGTTGTTTCTCCATGGACGTAGCCCAAAATGGGTGAACCACATATATCTGTGTCTCTCTTGTTTTATGCATTTTCTGTGTTTATATTTCTGAAATATTTTCTGTGTTCCATTGCTCTGTAATATATAATTTTCTAACACTACAAAGACAGAATATATGACAACCACTCATGCAAGCAAGGAAGCAATTTGGTTGCAGAGATTGTGTTCAAGTATGGGGTTAGTACATGGAGCTATAAGGATAGATTGTGACAACCAAAGTGCAATTTTTTTGACAAAGAACCCTTCTTACCACTCAAAGACAAAGCACATTGATGTTCAGTATCACTTTGTGAGGGATATGATAGAAGACAAAAAGGTGTTGCTGGGAAAGGTGGACACTTTGAAGAATACTGCAGATGCATTGACAAAATTTGTGAGCTCTGAGAAGTTCTCTTGGTGTAGAGAAACAATGGGTGTTGTAGGGTTAGATAAATGACTAAGCTCTCCTGTGGGAAGAAAACAACAAGTAGGACAATGTTGGGTTGTGTTATATTCTTTCCATGACTAGCCTACGTAGTTAACTAGGGGGTTAGAGGGGGGGCGGAGCTCCCCCTTCATTACACCAATTGCAGAATGAGGGGGTCATAGGGGGTTTGAGGGGGGTGGGTAGCCCCCCTCTACAGGATCTGGGGCAACGACCTGAGGAAATTTTTTTTTTGGACCTTATGCTAGGTTGGGTGGACCTACCTATGGTTTTTTGCATGGTTTTTGCACATGGTTTTGGATGCGATGGTTTTCGATCCATGGTTTTGGATGCGATGGTTTTTGATCCATGGTTTTGGACACAATGATTTTCAGTCCATGGTATTGGATGCTTCGGCATGTATAAATATGTATTGTAACATTGAAAGAAACATAATGAAAAACCAAGCTGGTAGTCCTGGTTTTGGGATCTAGGGGAAAATCTCTATGTAGATGTGTTTTATGTGTTATGCTCTCACTATTGTTTATTTTCTGTGTTTTAGAATTTGTATGCAAGTAATTTCTATACGAGGTTAAAACGTACAATACCAAAGCCCTATCTTGAACCGTGCCTAGAATATCTCCTTAGGATTCCTTCTATGGGCAGTATGGAAAGAGAGGAACCGAAGAATCTTCAAAGGGGAAAAAACAACAATGTAATTGTGGAAAATGATAGTTCAAAACATCTAAGAGATGATTATAGCCGAGAAATGGTGCCCAGATGATTGGGAAACCACACCACAAGAGAGACGAGTAATGGACAGGGTAAATCTGAACTCAAGAATGTTGATGTCGAACTCCTAGAAACAACAACCTATACTTCGTGACTTCTTAGCTCACTTCATGTTCCCCGAGAGCACTTTCTTAAACTAAACTTTGATGGTGCACCCAAAGGAAATCTGGGAACAACTAGCTTAGGGGGAGTGTTCAGATATCACCAAGGCAAAATAATTAGGGCATTTACAATGGATTGTGGAACAACCAACAACAATGAAGAAAAATTCTACACACAAAAAAAAAGGGTTAGAAATATCTCGAAGGGAAAACTACTAGAAGATGGCAATGGAAGGAGATTCAACACTAGTGATATATACAGTGAGAAAACTTTAGCAAGGAACTCCATGCGAAAAAATAAGCCAAATTTGGAGAACAACCAGACTAATACAAGAAATAGTATTGGATTAGTGGGTCCTGCCCTAGGTTCAGAGTTAGTTGTGCCAAACAAATCCCAACATTACTGGCCCTTTTAGCATCAATCCATGGAGCGTGGACTAAAGTCTTGCCTGGAACAATATGGGGGGATTTGGTTCCACACCTAGAGATCAGCATGATGTTGTTTTGTGCCCTCAATCTACCTTCACGCAGATCCATAAGCCTTTATGGCTTATTGATGTAACTTCCTTTAATTAGCCTCTAGACCTCTGCAAAGGTCTACAACTGGCTTTCACAGACCGTAAATAGGTAAATTAACTACTTACGCGCGTCAAAGATTACTTTTAACCCAGTACTCACACAGATTTGCTTAAGTGTTTGATAACTTTAACATGAAACAATATAATCTTCGCGTAAACCCTTAATAGCAATCGTGTTCACATAATAATATAGATCCACTAAAGTCGGGCATAATTACAACATTATTTCATAAACCCATCATTCATCACAACATAAAGCGCATTCATACATAACAGAAGTAAACAGGTAAAACACAAGAATTTCTGTAATAATCTTCTTTATTAATATGCAGTTCAACTTACAGACTCAGGACTTCCCTGTGCACTCAGTTGCAGGGGTTCATGCACTTAGCTGTGGAATCTACTCTAGGCCTCTATGCACATAGCTATAGATCCTTCCTTCTTACTTTTTGTGCTAATTCTCTAGACTCTTTCCATAGACCAAACTTGTTACTTACCTTGGACATCCCTAAGACACACCTATTTATACAATCTCGTGGTTCGCAGAACATGGGTAGATCTTCAAAAAGCTGACTTAATTTACATAAAGAATGGTAGAACCCTTTTTCACTCTTTAATTATCTATGCGCTCTGCAACCACAATTTTTGGAGACTTTACATCTTTATAAAAAAAAATGGTCTTTTGCCCCAAAACTTGACCTAGGGCACCCCATCCCAATAGGCCCCCAAAACAAAGGTCATGACTCGCCCTCTAGTCACTTGGATGGCGCGGATATATTGCTGCGAAGATCCCCTAGATCCACTTGTGCAACTGCTACTTAAGTCGTGCTCCACGTGGCTGCGTGCTTGATCTATTCTTAGACAAGATGCTCTATGGCTGGTCTTGCACTGTCTTGCTTAATCTTTTGTTACGTACTCTGCAAGTTTGCCAACTTTTCCTCTATGTTGGCCGAGACTATGTTGGCTTCATCCAACCAAGGCCCTAGCTTGGTCTTAAGGACTGCCTTTTTTTTTTGCACTGCTTCCACCTGTGTAAGCAGCTAGTTAACCTCCTGTAGCTTGGCAAGAAGTTGTGCCATAGAAATGGTGTGCGTTGTCGCCCTTACTTTATCATATTGATGTTGGAGCTCATGGACCTCTGTATTTAATCTCTGTAGGTTAGCATCTTCCTGCAAATTCGTTACTAACTCCATAGCCTGCTCAAACAATGGGGTGCAGTCCCCGATGGCAGCATCCATTGTAGCGACTCCATCTTTAACAACAACTTCGTGTTGTTTACTAACCTTTGGCGGGGTTGAAGGCTGTGATGTCAGCTCTAGTTTTGTTATCTTCATGTTCAAATCGAACTAAACTCTTGCCACCTCTGCCTTGGCATTGAGCACCCCTGCAACAAGTTTTCTGATTTTTTCCTCTAGCGGTGCCTCCTCAGGGATATGCAATTCCGGCATCGTTCTGCATGCTTCTGCTACTGTGGCTACTAACTAAACACTCTATGCCTAGATGGTGTCTTTCACTTTCAAGGCCTCTGTCTTCACAGCGAACATCTATTTGTTGTTCACTTGATATTCACTTATGAGTCTGAGGGAGCGTTGCTCCCGTGCTCTTAATTCTACCATCACACCTGCCTGCAATATGTTAAGGTACCCATTGGGGCGTCAAGGTTGAGGCCAATGTTCTTTAGAGAACTCATGATGACCTTGTCATTGGCCACCTTCGCGCTCAATGATCCTTTCAGTAGCACGATTTCCTAGAGATCTAGTGATCTGACCATCTTTGCTGCCTGACTAGTCCCTGGTGCCAAGATTGTTGGTGTAGTGCTTACTTACCTGGCGCCTACGTGGATCCTGTTGGTTTGGATCTACAGTTCATGCAGGTCCTTCTGAATGGTACTTAGTGCCTATTGATGTTGTTCGAACTACTGGAGCAGTCCCACTGTAGTATCGCGTACCTTATCTCTAATCTCATCAAGGTCACCTTCTATTAGTGTGATGTGATCCAATGATGGATTTGTTGCTTTGGATTTCTTTTGGGGCCCTTTCTTTTCTTATTCCCTCTACTGCTTCACCTGCAAGGGAATGCTCTGCTCCTTTTGACTGCCACCTCCCTGCTCTGACTGCTCATTATCCTCTGTTTGGGGCGAAGGGTACTTACCACTTCGCTCGGAGTTGCACTCTTCTTGTTCGGCCTGCTACTTCATGGCACACTCCTCTTCCACCCAGACCTTCTCTTCAGCCTCTTTTATGCACTTCTCAGCCAACTACTGAACCTTCTACTTTGTTTCTTCCTTATTTTTCTTCTTCGCGGATTTATTGGTGCCCACAGCCAGATCAGATGGAGTATGCCACTTGGCTGACCAACATTTGATAGTTTCCTAGATAGTGTCATTTGTGGCCAAGTAAGCCATATCAAACCATTTTTGTTACAGATCCTTCCACACCCAGATATATATGCGATGGAAATATGCATTAAAATCTGCGTACTCTGCTAGATTTTCAAAGAGAGTTGGTGACAACCGTGGCTTCTGGTTGATGGCCATGCGCAGGCTCGCCTCCATCAACACCCATAAGACTTTGATCTTTATGACGTGCATGGCGTCCTTTGTTGCTCAGAGGGATGCAAACTGTGCAACTTTTGGCAATATCTTGTCCATGGGAGGAAACTAACTGTCCTCTGGCAGATCCCAAGCGACGAGCACAATAGAGAGAAACAACCACGCATAGTGGAATGTCTTTCTCTCATCCCGAGCCTCACAACATTTCACAAGGAACTCACTATAGAGGTAGTGCGACCAATTGAACTGCACGCCCTCTGTGCATTGTATAGCCAATGAAATTACTCGTGCTGGAAACTCATCCACGTGTCATTTTTCTCATGACTTTCCCAACTAGGATTTGTGTCGCAATTTTCACCGCGGCGTTAGTGATAGATGTGATAGAGTACCTGCATGGCTTCTTCACTAGCTTGAATTTCTCCTTCATATTCTCTATGAGGTTGCGCTCACTTGTCTTTCCACCAAACTCCTTGGTCGGACTCAACTCTAAGTGCGGCAAGAGCGTGTTTCGGTGGATTAGAATATCTATAACTGGGATCGACGCACTCAGCCACAAACATCCATCGTGCGCTAAGGTCAGCAATTGCTTGAGGACAATGAGGTTGATGTTGGAACGGTGGTAGTGGGGCACCCATAGCAGGTTCAACAACCCCAACTGATTCACTTCATGAATTCACTCGACAAGCTCCAATGCAGTGACACCAGATTCCTTGTAATATACTCTTTTCATATAGTTTTCTATTGTGAGGTAGGGGAAACTTTCATGGTCCACCAAATCCCAGTCTTCTAGCTTTAGATGGGGAATCCAAGCCAAGCACGGACCTTCAAAGGTGATTCCCTCCAATCACAGTGGTGTATTTAGGAGGAATTTTCCTGCATCTGGGTCCCTAAGGACCTTCACTTTTCCATTACGCGAAGGGATATAATCTGGCAACTTGGAGATAGGCTCCACGCCCTCGGCATCTATATCTTCCGCACCCTCTTCGACCTCCAAATATACCATTTTCCCTTTATCCTTCGCCAGTTGTATTTCCTTCTTCTGGGCCTGGGTATCAGAATGCTTCATCGGTATCATAATGCTTTTGTTTGTCTTTCTTAGGTTTGGGGACTTCCCTCACTGGTGTAGGCTTTAGTCGAGAAGACCTTGGTGTCATAGGTACACCAATCAAAGCCTCCATGTTCACAACATCTGGAACAACTCCCTCAGAGCGGTAGTCCCTCCAGTGCTTGTTGCTTCACCTGGTCCCAACATTGTGCTAAGAATGAACTGCTAGGTATCCTTAGGTAACCTGTTAAACATAGAGCTCGCAACTAAATCTACGAAAACTTGAGGATTCATAAACAATTGACAACACAACCCAAAAATTCTAAGGACGCAAAGTTTTCTTTGTTGGATGGCCATGCGTAATTTATAGGCGAATTCAAATTCAAATTCGACCATTCCCCCCAAAATCTGTCCATAAATTCTGATTTGGCAGCATATCTCCAAATATTTCAGCCTTAAATGCTGCCCCCCACTCCTCTTAACCATTTTCTGGCAGTCAAATCATGATTAGTGATTGTAACATTCATTTTCTAGCTGTATTTCATGGTACCTCCCTTTGTAGCATAACACCCTTCGCACCTCTCATAGTACTATGACATCTCCCTTTTTCACGTAGCCCCCCTGTCGCGTAGTTCTACCAATCGGGCAGTGTAGTTTATAGTCTCGCTCTTCCTTACAACTACCTGGAGTGCTAAGATTGTGCTACTGTCATGTATTCATTGGGTTAGATCCCCGTGTATGGATTCAATTGCCTTCCATTTACCCTTCCCAAAAATGGATCTCCATTCAACTTCACCGACTGAACTACTCCACCATATGTAATTTCTTTGATGACATATGGTCCCATCCAATGCATTTGAAACTTCCCTGGAAACTTAGCAAACTTACTGTCATATAATAAAACCAAATGATTTACCATGAAAGTGCACATTTTGATGTGTCGACCGTGTCAAGATCGTTCACGTTCCTTCTAATCCTGCTAATAGAATCCAACCAGAAATCTATCTTCCTCGAGCTCCATTAGCTGCACGAGCTGTTCTTCTATGGCTCCACAGTTTGGAATTCTTCTGACAAAACTATGTGTAGACTAGGCACAATGTACTGTATAGGCATCATAGCTTCTACGCCATAGACAAACCTAAAAGGTGTTTGACCAGTAAGCTTTTTACAAGTAGTTCTATAAGCCCATAACACTGTCAGTACACGCACGTCCCAATCATTTCATACCATGTTACAAACCTTTGTCAACGCATTCTACAATATCTTATTAAAAGCCTCAACTCTTCCATTGGCCTAAGGATGATATGGTATACTCTTCTGATGGTAAACCTTGAACTCTTTTGTCAGCAAGCTGATCGTTTCATTAAGAAAATGCGTACCACGATCACTCATCAAAAACTTTGGGAAATTGAACCTAGTCAACATATATTCAAACAAAAAATTTGCTATTGTTGCCCCTTTGCAGTCTTTCACAGGCTATGCCTCTGCCCATCTAGTCAAATATTCAGTCGTGGTGATGATATACTGCGTACTCGTCTTCTTGCTTGGGGGTTGAATTGGTCCTCCAAAGTCAATTGTCAATTTCTCAAATGGTTGCAATGACACCTGTGGATTCAGAGGTAGCTCATCCCTTCGCGATGGCCTACTTGTTCTCCAACATGCATCGCATGCCCTACAATATGCTTTAGAGTCTTTATGCAGCATCGGTCACCGCAACCCAACGGGTAAAATATTTTGTGTTGTTTCTTTTCTTGCATAATGCCCTCCCGCAGCTCCTCCATGAGCTTCAGCGAGGATACTATTTCGCTCAAAATCAGGCACATAACATTGAAGTATTTCATCCGATACCATCTTATACAAATGGCCTGCAATGACCAAAAAGTCTATTGCGTGCACCACCAATTCTTTCTTTTATTGGCTGGTATATCCCTCTGGAGCTGTCCCTGTAGTCAGGAAGTGGATAATATCTACAAAGTGATTATCCGCTATGTGCACCATGAAGAGTTGTGCGTCAGGCAACCCTTCCTCCAAATTGGCAGGCTCCTCTCCTGTTTCAATGTGCAATAGATGGTTCGGTCTCTCATTCAATCTTCCTGGCTTCACAATTACTTCAAAATCATATTCTTGAAACAACATCAGCCATCTACATATTCCCCCCCCAACACAGGCTTATTGACTAGATACTTCAATGCAAAATGGTTTGTGTACATCCTGAAATGTCTTCCTAGCAGGTAATGTCTAAATTTCTAGAGCGCGTACACCATAGCCAACCCTTCGTACTCTATTGTAGAATAATTCTTTTAAGATTTTGATAGCTTCCTGCTTGCAAATGATATAGGATGATCCATCTCCCCTCCTCTAGCCTATGTGAACACTGCTCCCAACACAATACATGAGGCATCAACATGCACATGGAATTATTTCTTCCAGTGCATGAAAACCACGATCGATGCGGTAACCATTTTCTCCTTCAAGACACCCAGACTGTGTTGACATTCTTCATTCCAACTGAATGTAGCGTCCTTCTTTAGCAACTTTTCCACAAGCGCAGTAATCTAGGCATAACTCTTGATGAACTTCCTATAGTATCTAGTATGACCTAGTGTTGCGCATAGCTATTTGACACTTCTTGGCACCTCCAAACTAACTATGATTGTGAACTTAACAGGGTCCACCATTATTCCTTACTTGCACACAACATGACCAAGCAAAATTTTGAAAGGGACACAGAACAAGCATTTCTTTAGGTTCAACGTGATCTGATACCTTCGGCATGTATCCAACATCAAGCGTAAACTAGCTACAGGGTGCTTTACTAGCCCAAACACTATCCAATCATCAAAATATACCTCTAAGAACTTGTGAATAAATTATTTGAACGTCATGATGACTATGCGTGAGACGATCGTCGACACATTCTCAAGTCCAAAAGGCATCATTGTATATTGGAAACATCCCCACTCTATCGTGAAGGTAGTCTTACTCCTGTCTTCTAACGCAATCTTAATCTGATGATATCCAGAGAACCCATCAGTGGATGAATAGGCTGCTTGCCCTCCAACATTATCCAGTATTTCATCTGTGAATGGTGTCAAAAAAGGATCATGAACACAAGCATCGTTAAGCTTCCTAAGATCTACATAGATCCTTATTTCTCCTTTCTACTTCTTTTCCTCGACTACCATTAGGCTCACCCAATCAAATTCCTCCATAGGTTCAATAATGCCTGCCTCAAGTATCTTATCCAACTCTAAGTGGACCTTTTCTTTATACTTGGGATTAAGGTGATATGGCCACTGCTTAATCGGCTTTGCATCTGGCTTCAAGGTAATCTTCATTTCCCCCAGGTATCCTATGATACCTTTCAGGTCTAAAAATTTTGTAGGGAACAAATCCTAATATTCGTGGAGCAACTCAATGACCTTATCTATTGTGGCATCATCACAATAATCCCCAATCTTTGGAAACTTTGGCTTTGATTCTGTGCCAATGTTAACTTGCCTAGTCAATGGCATGGTGATGTTTGGATTCTCTATCTGTGGTCCCTCAACTTCGCGGTGGCCTTCTTCCTATGGAATTTTAATATTCCTTGGATCCTCATCATCTCCTTCAGCCGTCACTAAATAGCATTCCAGCGCATGGTGCAACTGGGTGCTCTAATCTTGTTGAATCAATTGTAAATGATCATGTGGTATTCTAAAGATTGTTGCCTTAACCTCCTACAGTGCCTCATCAATGATTATGAACCCATCCTCAAAGCTGAATGTCATCAAAAGTCTTTCCCTTAAGACATCCCACTCCATGGTGTCGTGACAAAGCTCTGTTTCCAGGTACCAATTCATAGGAATGATGTCCAAAGTGTGACAAAATATATGCACCCACTTTGGCTGTGGCTCCATTCCATAAAACTTAGTCCACTTTGCTAAATGATCGCATGGATCATTTCTCCCATCATATTTCTCAGTTAGCCAAACTTTTGGGCAACCAAACTGCAATCTCATTATTCTTCAGTACTCACACCATTCTTCAAAATTGTCCTTATGCGTACCCCACCACTATGCAAGTGTAGTGTGCATTGCCAAATCCAGTGCTTGGAAGTGATGTTTCTCAAGTACTTCTCTTTCAAATGCATCCAAGAACTTATCTACATCAGTTAAACCATCATAATAAGGTATATTTCTTAACTCTGATGACACACAGCACAGAGACATGGTCATCATATTTCAGTGCAACGTAGATACTTCATGCAACCTATTCTACAAATGCTCCAACTCTTCATCTGAATATGATGTACAGGAACTTTCGCGGTCCCATGCAATTTTCCCATCAACTACTGGATTAACCCATTCTTGATCTCGCACTGTTATTTTATAGATCTAGTCCAAATCATCGTCACTTCTCTCATAATCATAGACTGGTTTAGTATAGCATTGTCCTTCTGTAGGGTCCAATGGTACTACAACTCAGGGCAGTTTTCTTTCAAATGTCATTGTCTGCTTTTTCAAATTGATTGCCCCATTCATGTTGATAGCCCAATCAATTCCCAGGAGCATGGCGTATGGATTGTTGTCATCAACAATCTCTATCACTTCAAAAGTAGCCAGCGTGCTCGTACCTTCTACATCTATAACCACTCCATGCAATTGCCACATAGGGATAATCTTCGGTTGATTTACCATCCTTAATTGAATTGGATACTACTACAGTGCAAGCCTCCCCATTCTTTCCCATGTCTATTTAGGTAAAACGTTCACATCTGACGTTATGAAACCAGCCCACAAAAAGATAGAAAAGATAGATCAACGTGTTAGAAATATGTCTCTTCGAGGGGGCAACCTCCTTTACATTACACAAATGAACAATTCTTGGATGATACAAATGAAAATACCTCCTTTCTATATATAGGAGTCTAAGGGGTCATAATATAATCAGAGCCGACAT
>APFE031401953.1:15284-38676 GCA_000404065.3 Pinus taeda | reverse complement strand
TTCTGAGAGACTGCCCTCTCAATAAAGTAGAAAACAAAAACAAAAACAACACAATGAAAGATACATACAGCTTTCACAGAGTTGTCCATAAAAGAAAAAGTGGCAAGAAAGGGCCAAAGCAACATCAAGCGGGAGGACAAAAGGACAGTCATAATCAATACCAAGTTCTCGAAGAGAATGAAGAAATAGCGGTAGAAGATCAAGTAATGAAGGAGGGTTATGAGAAGACAGAAAAGGAAGAAGATAATGATCTGACACAGGAAAATGAAAAGCAGAAAGGAAACATGATGAGTGATTTAGAACTAGAAATGGATCAGGAAATGAACCAGAGTGAGATGAAGACGGAGGAAAATGAGCTGCAGGAGATTCTTGACAGAGAAAACCTAGATCTAGAAGGATTCCTAAATCAAGGGACTATGGGAGGGGTAGAATCACTACCATAAGAAAAGATCAATAGAATACAGTAGCTATTCCTATGGAAAACTCAGGCAAAGGGTTTGGAGGAAGTAAATAACATTGAAAGACAGAGTAACAAAGGAGTGAAAGCAGTAAAAGCAACTCCGGGGTTAGCACCTAGAAATCCTGGAAGAAAAAGAGGCAGAATAAAGAAAAACGAGCTACTGATGGAATGTGGAAAGCTCATGGTAGACTCAGGTAAGATGAAAGATCTAACCAGTTACTCCTTTACCAATATTTAATTATGAAGTTCACAACTTGGAATATTAGAGGTCTAGGCAGTAGGAGAAAACAGAGAATGCTGAATACATAATGAAACAAGCAGCTCTGGACATAATTTTTGTCCAAGAAACAAAATGCTCTATACAAAAGTTAAAGCAAATCCATAGTAAATGGCTCAATAGATTCAAGTTTCTAGAAGTTAAAGCTGAAAACTCAGTGGGGGTATCCTCACGCTCTGGAATCCCCTAAATATTGGAATAATCGATGCGGAGGCATCAAGGAACTATTTATCAGTGGTCATACAACCTATAGGTGACAGGGACACCTATCTAGTCACGAATGTTTATGGCCCTCAAAGGATGGATGACAAAATCAGGTTTTTAGATTCCTTGGTGGATCTCCGGGTCAGGTATGTAGGATTACCTTGGGTCATAGGAGGAGACTTCAACATGATAAGATCTCTCTTGGAAAAAAAGGGGGTACAAGAACTTTAAACAAGGATGCTGCAACCTTCCAAAACTTTTCAAAAAACATGAAGCTAGTTGACATTGAGACAAACAATGGCCTATGCACTTGGAATAATAAAAGAGGAGGGAATTCCCAGGTAGCCTCTAAGTTAGATAGATTCATGATCTTGGAGGATCTCATGCTTTTAGACAAGGAAATAATTGCAGGAATTCTCCCTTTTAGTGGCTCAGATCACTGGCCAGTGCTAATGGAGATCAAGGGCATAGACACCCCAAGAAATAGACCTTTTAGATTTGAAAACATGTGGTTTTCACATCAAGATTTTATCAGCAACATTGAAAACTAGTGGGCAAAAGATCTACAGATTCAGGGATCGTCAATGTTCCTACTACACAAAACATTAAAGCACATCAAGATGAAGCTAAAAGCTTGGAACAAGGATATTTTCGGAAATATTTTTGCAAGTAAGAAATCGGTTGAAAATAAAATTCTTGAGCTCAACCAAACTCTGATCAAGGAAGGATTTGATAAGGTAGAAAAACACAATTTAGAATGGGAAACGTTGTGTCAACAAGAGGAAATTTTCTGGAAACAAAAATCAAGAGTTCAATGGCTAAAGGAAGGAGAACGCAACACCAAATTTTTCCATAGATCCACCATTGCTAATAGGACTCACAATAGGATCTCTTCGATCAAGAATGAGGATGGGCAGATCCAACAAACCCATGAGGAAATTGAAGTAGTGTTAGTTGAACACTTCAGTGGTATAGCGCAGGAAGACATTTTAGTAAGGGAGCCTTTCATCAAAGACTTCACCAATCACATCCCTAAGTTGGTATCTAGAGAGGACAACGATAATCTCAACAAACCTGTTACTGAAAAGGAGGTAAGCGAGGTGCTCAAGGAAATGCAAAATGGCAAAGCCCCTGGTCCAGATGGATTCAATGTGGATTTCTTCAAATTTCGTTGGAACATTGTCAAAAAGGATATTGTAAGGGTAGTGAAAGATTCCAGGTTGAACATTACTATTTTGAAAGCTCTCAACATCTCCTTCATCGCCCTAATTCCAAAACAGGATAATGCTCAAATGCCAGAGAAGTATAGACCCATCGCTTTATGCAATGTAGTTTACAAGATTATTTCCAAGGTAGTGGCCAACTGACTCAAACCCTTGCTGCCTACGATTATTTCAGGTGAACAATCTGGATATGTGGAAGGTAGACATTCTTGATAACGTCATTCAAGCTCACGAGGTGGTCCACTCATTGACTAGTAAAAAAAAAGCGGGTATGATAATGCAATTGTACATAGCCAAAGCTTATGATAAAGTAAATTGGACTTATATCAAGAAAGTGCTTTCTGCGTTTGGTTTTGATCACAATTGCATCAAATGGGTGATGGCCCTAGTGACTTCCTCCAGCTTCTTAATTTTAGTTAATAGCTCTCCCTCTGATATTTTCTTCCTTCTAGAGGACTTAGGCAGGGTGATCCGCTCTTGCCTTTTCTCTTCATCCTCATGATGGAAGGGATTGGGCGGTCCATTAAGCGTGCTAAAGAAACAGGCAAAATTCAAGGACTCCAACTATCGGAGAATGGGCAGGCTCTGACACATCAACAATTTGTAGATGATACAATGTTACAGGGAATTCCCACAGTCAAGGAAGCACTTGCATACAATAAAATTATGAGTAACTTTGCAATGGCATCAGGTATGGAGGTCAATCTTTCCAAATCAAAATTTTTTTCTTTAACACTCACATTGCCATCCAGAGAAATGTATCCATAATTCTAGGCTTTCAAAGAGATTCCCTCCCCTCGAAATATTTGGAGTTCCTCTAACGGTTAAACATTTTCATAAGAGCATTTGGGAGCCGTTAATCAGCAAGATGCAAAACAAAGTCAAAAAAAGGACAATCAGGTCTTTAAATCTGGCTAGTAGACTAGTTCTTGCAAAGGCAATACTCCAAGCTATCCCAGTCTTTATGCTATCATCTCTTCCTGCCCCAAAAGGAGTCCTACAGCAATTCAAAAATATCCAAAGAGATTTTCTTTGGGGCAAGGAGGAAACTAGGAAAAAATGGGCTTTAGTTTCTTGGGAAAAGATCTGTAACCCTAAGAACCAAGGAGGCCTAGGATTGGATGGTCCAGAGATTCTCAGTAAGGCTCTGGGAGCCAAAATTTGGTGGCGGTGGGTCAAGGATCCTGAGGCTCAATGGGCAAGCATCTGGAAGGAAAAATATGCCAGCTCCTGGCACTCTTCTAAGCTAATAAGAATGTCGGGAAACAGGGAGGGCTCTCCTATATGGAACAAAGCCTGGGAGAACAAAGCAGTGGTTCAAAATAACAGTTTCTGGAAAATTAGAAATGGAGATCAAGCACTTTTCTGGGAGGACAAATGGAAACAAGAACCAACAATTTTGACAAGAGGATTTTTCAGGCCTCAAGCAAGAGACAGACAACCAAGGATTAATAAAGGTAAAGGACTTTTGGAAACATGCTCACAATACCAAAAAATGGAGAACATGGAAAATAATAGATGGCAGAGAGGACAAAACCCTCAAAGGCAAAGCAGAGACCCTAAAAAAGATGTTGGATCAAATGATTATTTTAGTCATTGAAGGGCAAGATCAACTAAGATGGGGTAACAACAAAGAGGGAAACTTTAATATTAAAGAAGCAAAAGGTATTCTCCTAGGGCTAGAATCACAAGCTCCGGTCAGAATTTGGCAGAAGCTATGGAGGAACAGAGGCTGGATGAAAATCAAGCTCTTTATGTGGTTGGTTCACCATAGGAAAATCTTAACCTGGGACAATATCAGAAAGAGGGGTATGTTGGGACCCTCCCGTTGCCAACTCTGTGAAGCACAAGAGGAGACAATGGAACATCTTCTCAATAGCTGCATTTTCACCTCAAGGATATGGGATTTTTTTGCCTCCATCTTCAATCAGTCTGATAGGGACAGAGACAGTATCACAAACACCATAAACAATTGGAGGGATAATTTTTCGAATTATGAGGTTCTTAATTCTGCCTGGGCTCTCCTGCCAAGTTTCATAATATGGAATGTGTGGAGAGAAAGAAATAAAAGAATTTTCAAAGAAGAAAAGAACTCATCTCTCCGCCTGTTGGAGCAGATCTTGAAACAACTAAAAGAGACAGTGGGCACAACAATTAGGGATATTCCCAAAAATCCTCCCTCAGAAATAGAGTTGAAAATACTCAGACAGTTAGACATGCAGGGGCTTACTCCTCAAGGTTTAGACAGGAAAATAATCTTAAGGGAACCGATTAAGGATTTCTGGACCCCTCCCGCCCCCCCCAGAATGATTTTGAAGTTTAACATCGATGGAGCTTCAAAAAATAACCATGGAATGGCTGGCTTTGGAGGCGTCCTAAGGGATGAAACAGGAAACATCATCTCCCTCTTCCACTGTCATTTAGGTAACTACCAACGACATGGCAGAGACTAATGGCTTTGGAGCAATGCTTAGACTTTTTGAAACAGGACAACTGCCACAAGGTGATGATAAAAGCTGATTCATGGTTAGTCATCAATGCAGCCAAGAAAATTAGTCATGGAACATGACCAGAAAAAGTAACAAAACATTGGAGGTTAATAAGGGTGCTCCAAAAAATTCAAATCCATCTTCAGGAACTTCGTACATTTAGATTCAATCATGTGTGTAGAAAGGCCAACAAATTGGTGGACATCCTAACCAACCAAGGGGCCACCTGTAACGACAATAGGGATTCGATGAGATGGCTAGATATGCCGCAAAGCCAGCTAAAAGGACTTTGCCACATCCAGGGGGAAGAGGATAAAATAGTGTATTAGAACAGAACTAAGGAAGCCAGGACACAATGAGCAGTTTTTTGCAGGATTCACAATTTTGGTCAGACAGGTCAACGGAGGATAGCACGACAGAGGAGGACTCTGCAGCTTTGATCATCATACTGCTGAAAATCCCTGAAGGCGGGTGCGGGGTTTTCACTGACAGGAGAATGGATGAGAACAATAATCATTCTGGTGGCAACACTTTCCATTCTTCTTAGGGCAGGGCTAAACCACCTCTTGGGTGGTTTTGGTGCGATCGCACCGCTTTCAAGCCGAAGGTGGTTTCGTATTCTGGGCAGCGATACCTTTCATCACTCGACACGTGGATGAGGGAAGGGTCGGAAAACCACCCTCATTACACATTAAACTTCAATGATTTTCGGGCGTGCGATGTTCAGCTCCACCGTTCGATTATTTCTCGTCCGATCAATACTCAGGAATGTGTGAGGGTTCAGTGGGGTCGGAGGGTTGACTTCTTGCTTCATTTTGAAGTGTTTTGTTTCTCCAGTGTAGGTTTATTCAAGAATTTTGGAAGGTATGGTTTCTAAAGCGGTTTGAGAGTGGGTTGGCATGGGATTTTGGCCCGTAATTTGTTTTATTCAGTAATTAAAAGTGAGTGGTGGAACTCTTAAAGGTTAGCGAGCTTAAAGTCTTTAGAATATCTTATTATTGGTGGACTTATGTAAGTATTGTAAACTAGCAATTGTCCCAAAAGGTACAAAGAGAGGCTGATAGGATTATTAAATTGGAATTGTTGAATTTTTCTATAAGAGATGTTGGTTCAACCCTAATGGATGAGCAATTTGAACTCGCTGAAGGCTTTCTAATTGTTTTTAATTATGGTAAAATTATATTGATAATTCATTGGTTTTACTTTCAAAAGCTTGAAGGAATTTGAAGAGCAGGTATAGAATTGCTTTGTGGGATTTGATCCCAAAATAATTTATTTGTAAATACATACTCAATGAAATGTTAATGGGTTGAAACCCTACACAAATGTTTGATATAAGCAAATAATCCGAAAAGGTTGAAAGGCTTAGTCCATCTATTTATTTGTGTTGGATGTTTAGTCAAAACAATTTCAATCTCCTGTGACATACAAGCTACAAGAATTTGCAGACAATTTAGAAGGAAATGCAACAAATTTAGTTAAAGTTAAGTTGAGATTAAAACCTGCTCACAAACAGCATTGTAGAAATCTTCAAGAGATGTTCCACTCTGAATCATCTTGCTGAATATGTCATCACATGGCTTTGACAACTGAACAAAAACCGAAGGACTAAAACTATGAAACATAAGATACCTATGCATCAAGAATAAAATGAGGTGTTGAGGCTGATGGGTTGTTCCTCGACATTGCATGGGATGGAATTGGAGAGCTCGGTGGAGGCTCCATATCTAGCTTGAAAATCCTTCCTTTCCTATCCAACATGAGGGATAGCTCATATAATCAATGAATAAGATTTGATTAAGTTTTTTATCCTATCCATAAAATCTTCCCTAACAGCAGCTTGACATGCTAGTATAGGTCTACTATATGAAGATAATGATTCTGACAACCCCTAGAGCTACGAGTGTTAGGAACCCAAAGGGAAATACCTACCATAATCTTTGAGTCCAAGGTGACCTATCTTTTTGTCAAATTTCATCCTCTACCAATCAAATTGCCTCCTAAATCTTGGTAGGAGTGTGCTCATGAAGGTTGTGAGAGGAAGCCTCAACATGAAATCTAGATTTGGAACCACCTAAAGTGTTGCAACCTCCTCCTCTGTGTTGGTAGCAAGATCATTGGTGTGTCGTGGATGTTGGAGGCAATAAGACTTCGTTAAAACCTAATTGGAACTAGGTGGGAAGTTGTAAAAGCTTATGTTGAAGGAATTTAATCATAAGGTCATGCTAGGCAGGCTACACCGACAATGAACTTGGGGAAAGTCCTCTTTGTCATAAAAAGACTACAAGGATGAAGGGAAAGTGAGAGGGTCTAGAGATGGTCCCCATACATAAGCGCCTATGCAATAGTCAAAACTCATGAAAGACAAAGGCAACATTAAGAGGAGGCATCAAAGGAGCAGAAGGATAATAAATATATCACCTAAGAGGAGGAGTAGGGTTGGGCATGCAAACCTTACTCGAGAGTCAAACAATATGACAGAGGAGCCTCTACCACCCTCCTTAAGAGGTGAGGTCTAATAAATGAACCTCAGCAATGTAATATGTAAGGAGAATGGGTGGCAAGAGGGTTTGCCATATCATATCCTTCCCTAATTGGTATGGCAATAACATCACATTAGGGCAACAATAATAATAACTTAAAATAAAATTACAATTTATTTAATTGTTATAAAAAAAATTAATCTTTACCATATGAAAAGTAAAATGCTTATTTAAATTTATGAACAATTTATTTTATAGTTACAAAAATAATTTAATAATAAAAGATTAATAATCATTTATATTATTCCATTCATCTATTATATTTTTAGAGCGCAACACACATTGAATAAGAGATTTTCACCACTCTATAGATTCATATAACAATATGTGAGTACACCTTTCACTCGAGAGCCATATACACCATGTTTTCCAACTTTGGCCACCATTCATCTCTTATATTTTTAGAGCGCAACACACCTTAAATGAGAGATTTTCACCCCTCTATAGATTGATATAACAATATGTGAGTACAACTTTCACTGGAAAGCAATATACACCACGTTTTCCAACTTTGGCCAAACAATACCATAACTATGTCGTTAGGATAAAGTATGATAAACTATAGATGTGACGATGACAAAGAGCAAGCACAAATAGACTCAAAAGATTTTGAAGTAATTCATCGTTATTTTTATCGACCGATATACACCATGGTTTCCGACTTTGGCCAAACAATACTATAACTATGTTGTTAGGATAAAATTGCTATGGCAAACAAGATGCCACTATTAGTCCTCTTTCTTTGGTATAAAATTAACTGTTAAAGAATGAGTGACTTTCTGCCATGTATGATTCCCGAGGTACCATGGGATGTTAATACTTCTTCCCAATAAAATTTGGGTGGTTGGTTGGCTTGAACTCATCTCTATCTCTTAGATCGCTACATGCTTAATTACTTAAAGATCTATCATTTTCTCAGGTCAAAATAGAAATTCATCCTTCTCTGCATTCATAAATTTTGGTTGTAAGGGCAGTATAGATTCTGTTCAAGAAAGAGCCGAGTCAAATTATTCACAACTACTGAGCACCAATCGATTGAACAATTCAAAAACCTTTGCCATTTATATTTTTATCGATTATTTTCCAACTTTTGAACAGTCAAGAGTATCCTTTTTATTAAAATCGAAATACCCTATCCTTTTAGATTTAAAGCTGTAATCTCTGAGTGCAAACATTTTCTATAACAAATTACATGGTTGTTGAGTGTTTGTAATGGCTGCCTGCTTCATGCGATGGAAAGCTTCCACGCAATTGATACACAACTGTTTCGGATCCCTAATGACTTTCGAAGCCACATTCACCACCAGTACCACTTTTTCCATGTAGCTCTGAAAGTGCATAGTTACTGACTGCAAAACCCAGGATAGCACAACAAAATCATCAGTGCAATCAAAATTTTCCACTTATTATTAAACCATATCAATACAGAGAAATACTTCTTCGTCCATATGTCATACATGAGGGTGTCCAGACACCGTTGGAATCAGATGAACAATTGGATTACCAAAAAGTTGCACCTCCTCTACTGGCCCAACTATGTTGGAGAAAGAAATACTTGTGTGTGAGATCATTCTGTATGTCACAGCGGTAGCCGCCTGTCATCCATTATCATCATTAACCCCAAATTTAAATAATAGTAATAATACAGTAATTTTCATGCAGACATGTATAGATTTGGATACTTTGACACCTGCAAGCTTCATCAGTAGTTTCCCACTGGCATAAGTAAAAGGTGCCTCCAGAGATAACTTTTTTCTCCTTGTCAAGGTAGTTGCATTGAGAACATAATCCAAGGGATTCTGCTGTTTCACCATGGGAAGACGAAGGATCATATACCCTAAGTTATTCCCCCACCTTGCTCCTCCACTCCTGCCAGATTTCATCATGTCGACCACATCCTGTAAATATAGCGAATTGCAATAAGAAGTTTTCATGCCAACTGCCGTCCACAATTCATAGATTTTAAATAACTTGTGAAAAAGTCACAGGGAAGCTGCAAGAATCGATCATTCCTGCAAAGCAAGAATTTGTAATTGCAGAAATTAGAAGGGGAGATAAATGCAGTACATGAAGTCTTGGAACAGGTCTTGTATTCACTAAAATCGTCGATCGCACGTGCAGATTCGATGGAAGATGCTTGTTACCATCAAATTCCCTGTCTTCTGATTTTCAAATTCCTTCGGCCTTGGCTTCTTCAATTAATTACAACATTCAGAATAATAATTCCCATCAAGAATGATTTTATTTAAAAGACTGAAAAGAGGGCAACTGACATTTTATAATTATAACCATTATTCTGTCCCAGAGCCTTTTAATACCAAATATGCATTGGGTGTGCTGGAAACCCCCCATTCCCTTTAAAAGATTAAAGATCTACTTCTATAGACCGTATTCGTGTTCCATATACCGCAGGATCCCGACTGAAGTCATTGCCAGCATAACATCGTTTACCGTCTGCCATTCTTTAACAACGTCAACGTTCATCATTACAGCTCAACCATATAAAAATAAAATAAATAAATAAATCAGGGAAAAAGAATCGTGCTTGCCAAAAGCCAGGGAGAAGAACAGCAACAACAACTGGCAGACCAAAAAACCATTAATTCTGAGGCCAAGAGTGACATAAAAGAATGGGAAAAAGATATAAAAGAATCCAAAAAAGCAGTGAAAATATCTTGCACTCAAAGGTGAAAAGAAGGCAACTCATCTTATATTTGGAAAAAGTAATCACACTTCAAATCAATGGTTGAAAGTGTCTCACCTGATCCAACGGAGCAAAGTAAAAGTGTTGACAATTGTTGATGCATAGGAAGGCCTATCGGCCTAATTATACATTTCATTTTAAATTTTTTTGCTCAAATTAAAATAATTATCAATTATAAAGTATTTAAAATTAGAATAGTTTAATTTTAACGTAAATTCACCACAATGTAATCAGCACCCTGAAAATTTCAGACAAATTAAACGATTTAAACTTAATTTTTAATTTTTTTTATTATCACATTTTAATTAAAATAAACAAAAATATATATATATATATATATAAAATAAACAAGGAAAAAATCATTTCTTCCGGACCTCTATAATCCCTTTGCATATATCTATATATCTTATATCTATATCGCTACCGAATGTGTTGGCTCGAAAGGTGCCACGCAGAAAAATTGGATTAGGCGATGAAAATATTTTTTGAACTCGATTCGCAAATCATTCGGGTCATTACCGCGTCTAAAGTCTACGGGCGACAAACGCGTTGGCAACACCCTACGTATTGACGCTATGGAGGAGATAATGAGTAGCCGACCTGAAATAAATCAGAAATATGAAACATACTAAATTCAGTGGCGTCTGTTGATTACATGGAATCTACACCTACTCCATTATTCTTAATTTGTGTTGACCAGTGGCAGAGTTCTCTGCTATTAATTCGATTGCTTGGTACTTCTAGGTTCAGTTAATGCTTGGTTGAAAAAGCACGAATTCATAGTTTCTGAAATACTTTTTGCTTGTTACAAATTTCGAGCTCTGCCATACGATTTTAATCTCTTGATATGGGTCTCTGTGCAAGAAACAGTTTGCTGAAAGATGTTACGCAGAAGGGCTTGTTGTTATGTTTTATATTTTGGATTACTTCGGCAGCAATTAAGGTGGAGGCCTTGAACATGTCATGTCCATTGAACATAACCGCGGAGGTTGACGCTCAGATATGGATGCTTCAGCAATGTTTACGTCCAGACAAAACTCATTGCTGCCAAAGCATCAACGATTTAATTAAGATCCTTCACTTTTCATGGATGCACTACAACCGTTCTTTCCTCTTGCCCGACAACCAGATGGCAGGTGTATGTTTGAACGAACTACAGAGGCTAGTACAAGTCTGGACAGGGATCGGAGCCGACATGTTCAGGAGCTGCAATGTAAGGTCCGAAAGTTTTGTCTGTGATCTAGGCACCTGTCTCGGTATTGACAATCTAACGACCTTCGAGAGCAGGGTGGATACGACGGGCTTGAAGGTGAATTGCAACGGATCTTGCGCGGGAATTTTTCAGCCCGATAAATGCTTAGGTGCCATGGGGATGGCTCTCAGGTCGCTGAACAAAGAACCCGTAGGAAAATCGAATTGCCCAATGTTTCTGTTGATTTATGTCGCAGGAGGCATTAACTGTTATGACGATCTTGGTCCGGATGCCGCTTACTACCTTCTAAGCGTACAGAATGTATCGTCGTTGGCAACCTTTGCGGAACCGAAGAGAGGAAATAGATTTCTGAAATGGTACTTTATCGCCATAATTCCCGCAGTCGGAATATTGGTTCTTGGATTGAGCATCTGCCTATGTTTAAATTGACGAAAGACCAGTCTCTGGAAATTGAAACGGATGAAATTCATGCAGAGACACGAACTATTGAGCTCCACAACACGTCTGAAATTCCTCAGCCTGTCGGAGATCAAAGAATCCACGGGGAATTTCGCGGTGGCGAACGTGATCGGCGAAGGGGGTTTTAGCGTTGTCCACAGAGGAATCCTGCCAAACGGGACGCGAATAGTTGTGAAGAGATTAAAGTACTCCACAAAGAAGCAGACGATACTTTCAGCCATGAACTGCGTGTCATCAGCGGGATTAAGCACCGCAACCTGCTTCCTATCAGAGGCTACTGCTTCGAATTCGACAAAGAGGGGCAGGTTAGCGAACAGCTTCTTGTTTCTGATTTCATGGAGAACGGCAATTTGGCCGACTGTCTCTTTAATCCGCATAAATCAACATGGCTGCCATGGCCGGAGCGCTACAAAATTGCAGTGGGCATAGCCAGGGGTCTAACTTATTTGCACGAATTCGCCAAGCCGAGCATAATTCACAGGGACTTGAAAGCTGCAAATGTGCTGTTGGACTCCAATCTCAATGCTCTTGTGGCAGGTTTTGGTCTGGCCAAGTGGAAGAAAGAAAAAGAGGAGAAAAGCCACTACAACACCCGCACTGTCACGCCCCTACACCTGCGGTAATCTTTTAACCGCTTATAGTAAAGTGCGGCACTATCAATCGTTTTTTTTTCACCAATACTTACGATTGTAGACTACGCCTAGCATTCCATACTTAATTTTATTTTTGTTACTAAGTATTATTCTTTTATCCTTTATACAAGTGAAAGCCCATAACATTCACGTAAACAACATTATACAAGAGAAATGCACAATAGTATAAAGGGAGAGGCAATTCTCTGCAATATGAGTTTGCGAATCAATATATTATACAATCTTCACTTTTACAAAGTACAAGTTAAATCTTGGGAAACCTCAAATTTACACTTAGCCAATTTCAACTTCAGCAAACTCGGTTGCCCAGCTTGTCGACATCTCCGCACAGTTGTCGCACAACTCACCAACCCTTCGTTGACCTCGTCACACGATCGCGTTGTTTGCCCAACTTGGATGCGCCTCGTCGTAACCAAGTCGCCACACACAGGCGCCTCTGCATGAGTCACACCTTTGTTCAGAATCTCAACACTTCCCCAAAAGTCACACCTGCACACTTGCACAATGGGCGGGCTCGAGTCACCCAACAACCCGTGCCAAGTCGTTGCACAAACCAGGCACCCACGCCTTCATTTCACCATCAGGCGCTCCTTCGCACAACCAGGCGCCACACCCGTGCACGCCCTTCTCCAACCGATGGGCGACCTCTACCTGCGCCCTCACCCAAAACCAAGAGACGGTGCTATCTCCGTGCGACCTCGCCCAAGAATGGGCGCATCACCAAAGTTTTGCGCCTCTACCTCTTGTTACTTCTACGCACTAGATCTGTGCCTTCTTCTTCATGAGCGAGTTCGTTCAGCAATGATGTGATGTCCAAATGAGCTTCCCTACGTGCTAATTTATATGAGTGGCAGGGCGAAGTCTTGGCTGCCCAATCGACTTGCCCACGCCCTCATCTCCATCACAGATACACTTAAACATGAGTCAGCCTTCTTGCAGACGCCCACAACCATCGGCTTGCCTGCTATGTTTGTAAGTCGGCTCCGTGGGTGCTCCTCCACGCTCCCACGCATATATAAACATCTCGCTCTCCTCCTACGCACTTCGCATTATAACATAACTCCCTCGTGTCGTAAGTCTGAGCTTGCACTTCTCCGTTTGTCATCACACTTCAAGCCAGGAGCGCGTTCAAGGACTGCATGTCCTTACATCCTCCTTGTCACGCCCCCGAGCCTACGGTAGTTTTCCAACTGTGCTAGGCGAAATGCGGCACCACCGAACACTTTCTTTTCACCAATACTTATGTTCGTGGACTACGTCTAACCACTTACTTCTACTTAGTTTATGTTTCGCAACCAAGTATTATTAATGTTTCCTTTATACCAATGAACACCCATACACATTCATTAACATTGGCAATTACACATGAAGAACACAATTGAACAGTATAAAGGGAGGAGCAACTCCCTAAACAATGAGTCTGCCCAATAATATATTATACAGTCTTTCAATATTACAAGCTTTTACAAGTATACTTGGAAACCCCAAGTTTCATACTTAGGCAATTTTACAATCTTCGTCAAAACTCAGTTGCGTAGCTCGTCGGCACCTCCGCACGATTGCCACACGACTCACCAACCCTTCGTTCACCTTGTCGCACGATCGTGTTGTTTGCCCAACTTGGATGCACCTCCAAGTCACCACACATGGGCGCCTCCACCCGAGACACACCTCCGTCCACAATCTCAACACTTCACCAAGTCACCGTGCACATTTGCACAATGGGCGGGCGTTCATTGGAGTCACCCAAGAACCCGTGCCAAGTCGTTGCACAAACCGGGCACTCACCAACGTTTCACCGCCAGGCGCTCCTACACATCACCCGGGTGCCACACACACTGTCCACGCCTTCTTCCAACCGACAGGCGACCCTACCCACACCCTTCACCCAAAACTGAGTCAAGCGTTTCTTCTTCATGCAGCCTTACCCAAGAATGGGTGCATCACCCAAATCTGCGACTTTCTCCTTAGCTTCCATGCACTTAGACCTGCGCCTTTCTCACATGAGCAAAGATGCTTTTATGTGTTGAGCGATGAATGCTTGTTCAAATGAGCTCCAACGCTCCTCAATATATATGCGTCATAGGGCGAGGTCGTGGCTTGCCCAGCCAACCTCCCCACACCCTCACCTCATCGCAAAAGCCATTAATTTCATGTCGGCCTTTGTTTCTTTGTGGGTTGGCCGTGGGTTGAGCATTCATGCTCCCCACACCTCTATAAACTAGCTCGCTCTCCTCTCATGCTTTCGCATTATGCCACAATTCCTTCGCACAAGTCTAAGCTCGCATATATGCTGCTCCAACCGCAGTCGCACTTCGTTCGGTCGCTGTCGCACTTCAGGCGGACACGTTCAGCACTGCAGGTCCTTACATCCTCCTCCACCTAAAGTCGTTGTCGTCCTTGACAACATACCATCCTGGTAGCCATCCACCAAGATCATAATGTCTGTCTCATCCTCAGTCCATGATGTCAACTCCTCCACATACTGCAAACATCCCTACAACATATGTAGAATTACCATCTCCACAATGTGTCATCCTCATCCCGTGAACTGTTCTCCTCCCTGCCTGCCTAATGTCAACATCTCTTTGGTACACTACTAGCCCCAATGACTTGAACTAGTTGGGTGATCAGTCCAACTGTCACGCTCAAATCATAAGAATGTCCATCCTTATGCCTTCACTAGTCTATCTCGGATTCTACCACATCCTGGACTCACCAAGAATCTCACCATCATGCTTAGGTCCATGGAAACTCCATCCCATCTGCAACATGTCATGATGCTTGATGCCAAGCCATCGCTGCACCATCTGCCATACCTGCTCAACCTGTTTTAAGGACTCACTGCCATGAGTAGCTAACAATGAGCCCCATCTTCTTATTCATCTAAGAAGATATGGAGGGAGTAGAGCCTGAAGGCTCACCCTCACTAATCAACTCAATCCATCTGTCAGGATTTTCTATCTCCATCCTCTATAGATAAGTGACTTAATCCTCCTCCCAGACATTCAGCCTCACATATGCCTCATCATCATCATCATCATTCTCGACCACTTCTAGCCTTCTTGACAAATCCAAGATACTATTTGAAAGAGTCCTGATGACCAATGACTGTTCAGTAAGCTTTGTCTCAGCGATGGACAACCACTTACTCATCTCTTCCATTTGCTTCTCGTCCTCCATTTGCATCAATACCAACTTACAATTAGGCTTTGTCACTCCAATGGTTAGTACACCAATGGGTACATCTGCCCTTCCATCGTAAATGTACAACCTCTTCAAATGTGGAACAATCACAGCATCAAATTGTTTCAAGAATTCCATTCCCAGCACAACTTCATAGTCGTCTATTTGCATTCTAGTAAAGTTGACCTTCCCTATCCACTCACCAACTATTGTGTCCACCTTTTCAGCTACACCAAGAACACACTCAAGAGGAGAATTGACTGTCTTCATCTGTGCCTTCACCGGTACAAATTTCATCCCAACTCTTCTCATAGTATCTTCTCCCATGAAGTTGTGAGAGGCCCCACTATCCACCATAGTGAGTATATCAGCACCTCCAACCTTCATCCGAACATATTCCAACTTGTTCCTCTCAGGATCCCTCCGAGAGATCACCTCTGTAGTAGTAGCGGCACCAAGTATCTACATCATCCCCACAGAAGCTTCTTCATTCTTCGCATTAGATTGTGCCATTGTAGCCACTTTCGGTCTAGAAGGGCAATTCTTCAGCGTATGTGGTTCAGCACATATCCAACACTTCAAGGCTTTCTTCGTCTTCGACTTGTCATCTGATTTCGAAGCATCCTCTTTCTTCTTCTCTTTCGGCTTGTCAAACTTCTTCTTCCTATCATCAGAAGTCTCATCATAATGCTCCACCAACCTGTCCACAACAGCAAAAGCTTCTTCAAGTGTTCTTAATCCTCTGCCTCTTCACTTCATTGCGTGCCCAAGGCTTCAACCCAATAATGAAATTGAACACCTTGTCCCTCTTCGCCATGTCAGGAAATTCCAGAACTGCACTTGCAAACTCCTGCTAATATGTTTGAAGGTTCCCTATCTACTTTATGAACTTTATCTTCATCCTTGCTTCCCACGTTTCATCTTGAGGATTGAAATGGGTCTGCAAAGCTTTCTTCATCTCATCCCACAAAGTAATGTCACCAGCACTGCCATTGGCAATCTGATCTATTCGTCTTCACCACCACATCTTAGCATCCTTTGTCAAGAACTGAGCAACTACCTTGACCTTCGTCTCATCATAAGATAGACCTAATCGTTCCAAGTATTGCTCCATGTCCCATAGAAAATTGCCAAGAGTCTTTGCACTCCTTGTACCATAGTAAGATTCTGGTTCCTTGACTTTCACATGAGGCAATCCTCGACCTGAGTTATGCCTCACAGCGTTCTTCAACACCACGATCTCTTCTCTGGCTTTGTTAAGAGATTTCTGCAAGTCCATGATCTCTGCAAGACCTCAGTCTCTTGCCTCTTCAACCTCCTTGACCCTTACTTCAAGTTATGTACACATAAGATCAGTGTACTCGTGTTGAGTCTGGAGTTCCTCGAGCTCTTCTTTCATCTTCGAATTGGCCTCTTGATCTTTCTTGATCAATTCCATCTTCTTAGTCCAGAAGGCTTCCATGTCCTCCATCTTCTCCAACACTTTTTCAATGAACCCAATAGTAGTGTCCTTCGCACTGTGACTAGACCCAGCCTGAGATTCAGCTGCCATTGCTAATAGCTTCCTTCTTCTTTGCAATCTAGTTTCGACCATACAACAGCTTCACCAAGATGGTTGCAACCTGAACCAGCCCTTGTTCCACTTATGTGAAATAGCTTCCTTCACCTACAAATACCCGCTTCATTGTCTTCACGAGCAACCTTGCTCTAACACCAGCTCCAACCGAGCTCTGATACCACCTCACTTCAGTGGAGGTGTGTAGCAGCTTCAATCTTCAATGCCCCGAATCAACTGCTTTGATACCAACTGCCACGCCCCCAGCCTACGGTAGTCTTCCAACCGTGCTAGGCGAGGTGCGGCACCACCGAACGCTTTCTTTTCACCAATACTTATGTTCATGGACTACGCCTAATCACTTACTTCTACTTAGTTTGTGTTTTGCAACCAAGTATTATTAATGTTTCCTTTATACCAATGAACACCCATACACATTCATTAACATCGGCAATTACACATGAAGAACACAATTGCACAGTATAAAGGGAGGGGCAACTCCCTGAACAATGAGTCTACCCGATAATATATTATACAGTCTTTCAATATTACATGCTTTTACAAGTATACTTGGAAACCCCAAGTTTCATACTTAGCCAATTTTACAATCTTCAGCAAAACTCGATTGCCTAGCTCGTCGACACCTCCGCATGGTCGCTACACGACTCACCAACCCTTCGTTCACCTTGTCGCACAATCATGTTGTTTGCCCAACTTGGGCACGCCTCCAAGTCACCACACATGGGTGCCTCCACCTGAGACACACCTCAGTGCACAATCTCAACACTTCACCAAGTCACCGTGCACACTTGCACGACGGGCGAGCGCTCACCCCAGTCACCCAAGAACCCGTGCCAAGTCGTCGCACAAACTGGGCGCTCACCAACGTTTCACTGTCGGGCGCTCCTACACATCACCCGGGTGCCACACACATTGTGCACACCTTCCTCCAATCGGCAGGCGACCCTGCCCGCGCCCTTCACCCAAAACCGAGTCAAGCGTTTCTCCTTCATGTGGCCTTACCCAAGAATGGGCGCATCGCCCCAAATCTCCGTCTTTCTCTTTAGATTCCACGCACTTAGACCTACACCTTTCTCACATGAGCAAATATGCTTTTATGTGTTGAGCGATGAATGCTTGTTCAAATGAGCTCCAATGCTCCTCAATATATATCCGTCATAGGGCGAGGTCGTGGCTTGCCCAGCCAACCTCCCCACGCCCTCACATCATCGCAAAAGCCATTAATTTCATGTTGGCCTTTGTCTCTTTGTGGGTCGGCCATAGGTTGAGCATTCATGCTCCCAACGCCTCTATAAACCAACTCGCTTTCCTCTCATGCCTTCGCATTATGCCACAATGCCTTCACACAAGTCTGAGCTCGCACATATGCTGCTCCAACCGCAGTCGCACTTCATTCGGCCACGGTCGCACTTTGGGCAGACACATTCAGGACTGCAGGTCCTTACATTCCTCCCCTTGAAGTCGTTGTTGTCCTCGACAACATGCCATCCTGGTAGCCATCCACCAAGATCATCAACAACTGTCTCATCCATGATGTCAACTCCTCCACATACTGCAACCATCCTTGCAACATATGTAGAACTACCATCTCCATCATGTCTCGTCTCGGCAAGCATCTGTCACCAAGATCACCATACCAAGGTAAACACCCCATCGTTATGTTGTACATCGGAAATCATCTCAATCCATGAACATCGACCACCCTGTCACAATCTCCACATGCTGCTCCCCATCGTGGAAGGCTGGTCACTCCATCTCTAGCTACATGCTTCCTACAACATATCGTGTCGACCTCGCCATGTGTCGTCCTCATGTGAATTGCTGCCATGATACTCCAACATAATTCTAACACATCTCTGTACACTTCCGGACCCCATGTTTGAACTAGTTGGGTGATCAATACAACTATCACGCTCAAACCATGAGAATGCACATCCTTATGCCACCATCAGTCATTTCTCAGAACATCCTGTCACATCCTCAACTCGATCAAGAATCCATCTCCATACAAGTGTAAGCCATGCTCAGGTCCATGAAGTAGTCCTCATCTCATCTGCAACATGTTGTCCATGATGTCTGGTACTAATGTGCTGCATGAAATCAGCCACATCTACCCCAACATCTTCATCCATATGTGTGCCTCTTCAATATGAAGAGACCATCTCATCAAACTCCAGCTCTCGATGTGCCACATCTAGGTCCATGAAGCAACCTCCATCATATATGTATGTGCCATCCCTCGAGTCTGCCATATAAACAAGTATACACCTATCTCATTTGTCCATGTGTTTCCCATGATCATAGATCAATCAGCTCCCATGTGTCAAAAGTGGTTAAGTCTCGGCTCAACCCATGCCCAAGTGTTACCACCAAGGCATCATCATCGTTGTAACTCCATCACTCCAAAGTATCTCATATCGATCCTCCACTTTTTCAAGCCATTCCCATACATGTACTTGAAAGTATGCACCCCATCCTGCATTAAAGTCTTTGACCTCAGCTCCTTAATGCATAAGATCCTCTAAGTCCATCATATATGAAGCCCCCAAAAGTCACAACCTCATGTCATCATGAGCTCCATGAGTCATCTCCAACCAACATATAGCAAGCATACAAGTCTCGGCCCAAAGGTCTCCGCAAGATACCTCAGCTCTCCATGTAGTAGGAATGCTCCATAGTCTGCTCACAACTCCATCCAAGTCCATGGCCTTGTTATACATAAGTGCACAAACTCTCCATTGGCTCATAAGTAAAACATCTCCATGTCACATTAGAAAATCCACTTGCACAACATCCCTGCCTTAGCACTCCTCATTGGATGCCCATATGACACCTCTATAAGTGCTCCTTCACAATGTCCCTGCATAAGACTGCCATGCTCCATGTCTCCAACCTGATGTCCATGACTAAGTTGCCCATGTAGTCCAACCAAGTAGATCCATCACAACAATTGGTCATCCTCATCCAAGTCTGCAATCTTCGGTCTAGTGAACTCGGTCACCCAACCTTATCATCATCATCTTGAATCCCTTCCATCATAGCTCCTCCACTAAAGGTTCCACCAAGACTTGCTCTTGGTCCGGCCATGAGAAGTCCACCCAAGTATCATCATACTCAAGTGTGTGCCCTCCTTAATCTGTCCATGGGTCATGCCGGGCACTTAACCAATTCTCTATGTGGCTAAAGCATGACCCAATCCTTTGCAATGATCATCATGTTCCTCCCTTGTCACGGGCCTTTGTACCTTCTACCACAAGGTCACAAACAACCCCAACAAGTCTTGCAACAATCAACAATCCTTGTTTCTCCATACAAGGTTTCACCATAGTCATCCATGGTAAGATCCTCCCTAGCATCGGCAAACTGCTTTTGCTCTTCCCTGCATATGGTTCATCTACCAAATGCTCAAGTGAAACATAAGTATCAATACTTACTTCATCATCATCATGAGGCTCCTCTATGTGAGTACCCTCATCCATCCATGTCTGTAAACTGCACGATCCTAGTCCAACTTGATCGATCTCAAGTTCATCCTCCATTGTTGTCACATCTGCAACATCCTTAATCATCACGACTTCCTCTTCCTTGTTAACACAATCTGCAACTTGATCTTGCTCCATTGTCCAACCAAGTTGAAGAAGTTCCTCTTCAACATTCTTTTCCAAGACTTCAGGTTCCTTTCGAATCCGAGGATTCTCTTATTTCATCCGCTTCAACATGTATAAGGAAAGAAAGAGCTTCCCTTTGCATTCTTCCAAACTTGCCATGCCTTGTTTTTCAGCTTGGTTCAAGCACAATGCTTCACCCCTGCTAAACCCGTTTCACCATTCACCTGAATCACCCTGATATTCCAACTGTCACCTGAAAAACTTGAACTTCCTTTCAAGCTTTCGATCTTCGTAGAATCAGCTCCTTGATTCAGTTCACTAGCTCTGATACCAACTGTCACGATAATGCAGTGGGATTAGCACTTCATCGTCAACCCGTCATCAGCCAGCTGTGATACCAACTATCATGCCCCTACACCCGCGGTAGTCTTTCAACCGCTTATAGCAAGGTGCGGCACTACCAATCGTTTTCTTTTCACCAATACTTACGATTGTAGACTATGCCTAACATTCTATACTTAGTTTTATTTTTGTTACCAAGTATTATTCTTTTATCCTTTATACAAGTGAAAGCCCATAACATTCACATAAACAACGTTATACAAGAGAAATGCACAACAGTATAGAGGGAGGGGCAACTCCCTACAATATGAGTCTGCCCGAATCAATATATTATACAATATTCACTTTTACAAAGTACAAGTTAAATCTTGGGAAACTCCAAATTTACACTTAGCCAATTTTCAACTTCGGCAAACTCGGTTGCCCAGCTCGTCAGCACCTTTGCACGGTCATCGCACGACTCACCAACCCTTCGTTCACCTCGTCGCACGATCGTGTTGTTTGCCCATCTTGGGCGCACCTTGTCGTAACCAAGTCACCACACACGGGCGCCTCTGCACGAGTCACACCTTTGTTCACAATCTCAACACTTCACCAAAAGTCACATCATGCACACTTGCACAACGAGCGGGCGCTCACCCAAGTCACCCAAGAACCCGTGCCAAGTCATCGCATAAACCCGGCGCCCACGCCTTCATTTCACCATCAGGCGCTCCTTCGCACAACTAGGCGCCACACCCATGCACGCCCTTCTCCAACCGGTGGGCAACCTCTACCCGCGCCCTCACCCAAAACCAAGAGACGATGCTATCTCCGTGCGGCCTTGCCCAAGAACGGGCGCATCACCCAAGTTCTGCGCCTTTACCTCTTGCTGCTTCTACACACTAGATCTACGCCTTCTTCTTCATGAGTGAGTTCGTTGAGTGATGATGCGATTTCCAAATGAGCTTCCATGCGTGCTAATTTATATGAGTGGTAGGGCGAAGTCTTGGCTACCCAACCGACTTGCCCACGCCCTCATCTCCATCGCAAATACACTTAAACATGAGTCGACCTTCTTGCAAACGCCCACAACCATCGGTTGACCAGCTACATTTGTAAGTCGGCTTCGTGGGTGCTCCTCCACACTCCCACGCATATATAAACGACTCGCTCTCTTCCTATGCACTTCGCATTATAACATAACTCCCTTGTATCATAAGTCTGAGCTCGCACTTCTTTGTTTGTCATCGCACTTCAAGCTGGGAGCGCGTTCAAGCACTACAGGTCCTTACACGGACTGTTGGGACACTCGGTTATGTTGCCCCCGAATACACTCTCTACGACCATCTCAACAAGAAAAGCGATGTATTCAGCTTCGGCATCATACTATTGGAGCTCTTAACAGCGCGGAGGGCTCTGGATCCGAACTCTGGTGCTCTGGAGCACTTTCTTATATCGGATTGGGTGGTCGAGATGACGTAGAAGAACCGGACCGAAGAGTTTATCGACATCAGGATTCAAAATTTGGGACACATGAATACGATAAATAAAGTTTTATTGTTGGTGCTACAATGCGCCCACCCAAGAGTTGTGTCGAGGCCATCAATCTCTAAGGCACTGCTAGCCCTTGAAGCTATAGATGCCCCATCGTCGGGCGCCAAGGAAATCCCAGAAGAATTAGAAGCTTACAACAACACTAGAGGGGACTTTACCTGGTTTCTCTCTCCTGGGGGTCGCATAGATGAGAGCTTTACTGATTGGAGCAATTCTTCAGACTGAATAAGCACAAATAAACACAGATTCAAAATATAGGGTTGCTCGACTGTGTCAGAGTAATTTTTTTTTGCAGAATTTTGGAGTCGATTTGGTTACTTCTCGTTCATGTGAAGGTGAGCACCATCTGTTGGCATGGCATGATCATGGGTTGCCTGCATGGAGTTGTCATATTTGTTTTTGGAAGCCGAGGTTTGCGGTTATCTTGATCTTTAATTGTAGGTTGCAGAGACTGAAATGTTCTTGTTCTTTTGTAAGATTGGACTGGATCGCAATTTCTGAAGTATTTTATTCTTTTAATTAATTATGGTTTGTTTGGAAGCTTGGTCATCAATATGTTGAAAAATGAATGGAAGTAAACCGTGTGTTGACATTATGAATAAGTAATACTGAGACATGGTCCAAATGCTTTTAAAATGGCAGGTTCAACTTTTTCATTATGCACCTTGTAAAAAGTTGGTACGCATGATCAATTTTTTTATGAAATAAAAGTGAATAATAGCATTCAACTCTGATCGCAATTATAAATTAGTAAACAAGTAATCATAAATTGGAAGAAAAGATTCTGTCTTTAACAATGACATAAAGATATAGGCTTTTTTAATTCTGTGTTTATATAGATATAAGTTTTTTTAATTGAGTTCAGGGGTTCATTCTCTGCAACCTAGTGTAAGGTTTATTCTGCAACATGTGTAAGTTT